>MU377176.1:0-62500 GCA_022495195.1 Xylaria digitata
GAGTAAGTACCCCTGCATATAGATTGGCTTACAGGGTACGCCAAGCCAAAGTGCGAAACTTGCTTGTGTGCGAAACTAGCTTGTGGGATGCGTTACTTTATTTTAAAAAAGATTTAAAAATTTTGTTATTATTATTAATTATATAACTAAGCACTTAAACGTTTTAAATTTTTAATTAAAAACGATTATAATTTTAACTACAAAATTATAATAAATGCTGTACAAATAAATAACAAACAAGTTTTTTATATAATTAATGCAGCTATATTGTTTTAAGCAGCAACATTTTTAAAATCTATGTCTACGTAAAACGTTTAAAAAGCGTTATACAAATGCTAAATTAACGTATACCAAAAACTTTTTAACTATATTATATATAACTTAAATATAAATTTTTTGTTTAAAAAGTTTTAAAACTAAGCAAAAATTATAAGCACCTAATGCTGCGCAATGCTTATTAAAGCATATTAAGCAATTAGCAAAATCAAAAAAGCATATAGGCTACTTTGCTATACGTACAACATTTTAAAAGTAAAACTTGGTTATTATACAAAAAAGAAATTAATTTTATAAATAGCAGTTAAAGCTTTAAACAATACTGCTAAACTAAATAGCATTGTACCAACCTTTTTTATTTTTAAAGCCTACTTTAAAATTAACCAGAATTTGCTTTCTTTGCCTAACATTATATAAAGGGCAAAAGCTATTAAAAAAGCAATAAAAATGCTACGCAAAAAGAAAGCAAAAGTTAAAATTAATCATGCGATCAACTAGCGCAACAAGCTTGCCTTATACAACATATTATCTTTTTTTTTATAAAGCGAAGTTTTAGTATGGCGTAAAAAAAAAGGTTGAAATAGTTTGTACAAAATACAATCGATTAAAAGATTTAATATAATTATTAATTTAACAAACGGCTTAATATGTTTTAAATATACGCAAGTTAAACTGTATTACTGTACAACTAAAAAAGCTACTTTAAATGCATAAAAAACAAAGCCGAACAATAAGCATTTTTAACTTCTAGCCGTACAAAAGAAACAAGGACAACTTTAAAAAATAGATAACTTTTATATAACCTTTATATAATAAGTTAGCTAGCTGTTTTTAACCTTTAAAAAAAAACAGAATTATTTTCTAGCTGTTAAATTGCGCGAAAACGGCATAATTAACGTACCCGGCGCTCTATTTAAAAAATTGGACGCTATAAAAATTAATGACCTTGTTGCACAAAGCGTATTCCAGTTTGTAAAATACGATTTAGCTAAACATAGCGATATTTGCATTTTTAAGTTCTGCTTTGTATAAAAAATCAAAAAAAAAATAACTAAGTTGTACAAAAAGTTAAGACTTGTTATATAAAGCTATAACAATAGTAAAAAAAAAACAGTTTTTATGCAATTGTTAACTATTTAACAAATAAGCTAGCGATTATTTTTTGCACTAAGCTTTTTTTTAATATGCGATTTTAATATATTAGGCAAACTTTAAAACATTATACAAGCGTATATACAATCAAAAAATAAGCTAGCTAAAAAAATCTTTGCATAATTATTAACGGAACTAAAGTTGAAATATTTTAACAGAACAATCTTATAAATTGTACAACTTTTATATAAACTAGCAAAATTAAAGCTATACTAGTTTAAGACTTATTATTAGCACTATTGTAAAAAACTAGAAATAATTATTTTTATGTATAACTTATGTTTTTTAGTTATAACAAAGCTATTATATAACTTTGGCATTATTAGTTTTTAAACAAATAACATATTTAGTTTTGTAACGCTTAATTTTTTGGCTAAAAAAAAAACGTAAGCTGCAGCAAGCCAAGTTTTATATAAAACCAAAGGAAATATTTTGGCTATGTCACGATCGTGTAGAATGCCTTACAACATTATATTGATGCTATAGACTAAGATTTTAAGCTGAAGAAAAAGAAAGGAAAAGGGACAGCGAAGCTTACGATCTCTCAGAATTGGATATAGTACAATTACCACCTTGTGGGTTGTGGTCCGTGCGTTCCTTATCGATATAACAGTCTGGTGGTGGTCCATGCGTCACAGGCTAAACTACTTTATAAAGTTTAATGGCGAATAAATTATTTTATCGTTTAAAAATAATATTATTTTAATGCAGAAAGGTTAAACAAACTAATTAGACTTGGTTAACCTTTGTACAAAGGATTTTGCGCAGCAATATATTTTGCAACATGCAAAAGGTGTATATATTAGCAATATTTGCTAGTTAAAGGCAGCATACAATTTTGTTGCCGCAGCCTAAGTAATAAATTTTAAGCCGGATAATATTGCAAACTTAAACAAAAGGGTTAAATAGCAAATAGATAACTTAAACCGCAGCTTAACTTTTGTATTATTAGATTTGCACCGTATAAAACTGTTTATTTTTATAAACAGATCTTTTGCTAATAATGCCGATATAATCTTATAACTTGGATTTTTTATTGTACTAAGTATTAAAAACTGTATAAAAGCAGACCTAAGCTTTAAAATCGAAGGAAATATTGTATACTGAAACTTTAGTAAGTGCAAAAAGGTAACTAAAAGCGTACTTACTAATAAGTTGTACAGCATAGTTAACAGCTTTAATAGCGCTATTGCTTTTTGTATAACACTTTTAAAGATTATAACTACGCTAAGTTTACTTTTTATTTTAGCAGTTTTATGTTTTAACTTAAAGTTGTTATACAACTATTTAGTAAAGCTGGGTATAACGCAAAAAAAGCGCTTAATAATAAATATTATGTTATTTAAAGAGTTGTACAAAAAAAAAGAAATTTCTAAAGTATAATAAATTAATAGCAAAAATAATCCTGCTAACGCGTTTATAAAAAAACGCTAAACTAAGCATTAAAAACTTTTGTATTAACAAATAAGCTATTTGTATAAATAAAAGCATATATAAATAAAACTTAGGTAGTTATATACAATTATAATAATTATAAAAAAAAAAGTGCGTAATAATAAAAGCAACATACAAAAGTATATTAATTTTAAAAAAAATTTCGAAAAACGAAAAACAATATAAACTTTATTTATTTTTATTTTTTTTATTATATAACTATTTTTTTTATAAACAATACCTTAGCTTTAACCTTTTTTTAAACGTAATAACTATAACAAGTGTTATGTAATCTTTAGATGCATGCTGCATAAGCACTACTTTAAAACTTTATAACCTAACAACATTTATAAAACAGAAAACTATTACAATTAGTACAAGCATTTTGCTTGTATAAAACGATAGCAATGCTGTGCAACTAAATAAAAACGGCTTAGAAATAACTTTTGCAGCAAATAATGCGTGCGATAAACAAACTTAGCAGCTTATAAGCTAGAATTTAAATCTAAATATTAACTAAAGGCATTATAGCAACTTAAGCTTCTTTAGCTTATGTACAAAAAGCTAAAACTATTAGCAATACTATATAATAAACGTACAACAAAAAAAAAGATATATATATTAACGTAGAACGAATGTAAAAGCTAACAATTGTTAAAATCATTTGTTGGAAGCAGCACAATATTAAAGCCAGGCTCTTGGCCGATGATTGTAGGCGTACAACCACCATTGCTAAACATATAAGTAGCATTTATTGTACAAGTGTATATATATGTGTGTATATATATATATATATAAACAAGGGCAAACAAAACGTACAAAAAAGAAAAATAAAAGTGTAAAAAAAACAGAAAACAGCTAAAAATTCTAGCAGTATTTATGTTTGAACTCCCTTTTACATAATTAGCCTTTTTCGTACAATTAACCTACCTATATAGCCAAAAACACACTTCAATTAAAATATAACTCCTACTGTTCGCATAATAGCCAATAAAATCGTACAAACTAACAAAATCGCAAACTTTGCTAGCATATAAAAGCAAACTTCTAACTAGCATAAACCAAACTAACAGCTTTATAATTAGTTATTTATATTTCTAACTAATTAAACTAACTGTATAATTAAAGCAGCAGCTTTGCAGTATACTTTTTATAATCTAATTAAAAAAATAAACTACTAATTCGATTTTGCATGCAAAAGTAGTTATTTAACCACTTTTTTAAAACCTAATTAAAACTAAGTAGTTGTTTTTAGTACCGTATAAACTATGTATGCACAGCTGTTTAATAGTTTACTTTTTCTTTTTTTTTTATATAATAATAAGTTGCAACCAAAAAAGAAAAAAGCTAGTGTTAAAATAACTAGTGTTAGTTGCAACCGTACGTATA
Organism: Xylaria digitata; assembly: GCA_022495195.1. Taxonomy (NCBI): domain Eukaryota; kingdom Fungi; phylum Ascomycota; class Sordariomycetes; order Xylariales; family Xylariaceae; genus Xylaria; species Xylaria digitata. The sequence goes on from MU377176.1 coordinate 4,252, forward strand.
AGCACGTACAAAGTTATTATTACGTACAAGGTTATTAGCACGTGCGCACCTAATTCCTCTTATTGTATTAGCTTGTATATTAGCAAGAGTTTTTACTTAAAGTAAAAACTCTGCTTTATACAAAGCCTCTTTTTCTTATATAAAGATATAAATGAATATAGTATAATAGATTGTATTTTATTTTACGCGTATGTTTAACGTATAATATTGTACAAAGCCCATTCAACATATTATTTATATTAGTATTAAAATAATTATTTATTGTGTAATAAATTTTGTTTTAAGTTTTATTTAAGCTAATATAGTAAATAAAAAAGCTTTTTGCGCAACTTTTTAAAATAGTTAAAAATACTGCTTAATATTAATTTTTTATAATTCTAAGTTAGCAATAAGCATTTATAAATAAACGTGCTTTGTTATATAACAAGTTGTATTGTTAACTTAAATAATTTCTTTTTTTTTAAATAAAATTATTTTATTTTATACGTTTTTTATAAAAAGTAAGTTTATTAAAAAGCTATTTAATACAAAGTTTAATATTATATAAAAATATGTTTATTGTTTTAAAGTTTGCTAAAAATAATAAATAATGTTGGAATAACTGGTGTTGGTTACAACCGTACGTATAAGCACGTACGAAGTTATCGTTACGTACGAGGTTATCAGCACGTGCGCACCTAATTCCCCTTATCGTATTAGCTCGTACGCTAGCAGGAGTTTTCACCTGAGGTGAAAACTCTGCTTCGTACGAAGCCTCCTTTTCATATAGAGAGATATAGATGAATATAGTACAATAGATTGTATTCTATTCCACGCGTGTGTTTACCGTACGATATCGTACAAAGCCCATTCAACAAATAATAAAATATTTGTATACTAGTTAAAAGTTTAGTTTATGTTTTGTTTTTATTGTACGTTTATATATTAGTTTAAAAGTATTTTAGTTTTTAATTGTTAGTTGTATGTAGTTTTAAGCAAGGTAGTTTTTAAAAGTGTAAAAGTATATATTTTAAGTTAGCTTTAGTTGTGGCGGTTGCCACACCTGACCTGACCAGACCTAACCTGACCTGTTAATATAAGCCACTTGAACCAAACTAAGGACAGTTTAGTATCTTGTACTCTTTTGTGCGAAGGACCATGGCGCAGTTAGGTGGCTTATTAACTGTTCGTAACATTAGTTATATAGTTTTAGTTTATATAATTGTATTTAAAGTTAAAGTTTTTTATAGCGTTATATAAAGTTGCTAATTTAGCGTAAAAAAACTAATAGTGCTCGTATAATAGTTAACAAGTTGTTTTAAATAATTAAAAGTTTTAGCTAGTTTTTTATTAAATTGTATTTGCTTTGTGCAATTTATATAAAACTTTTAGTTTAGTTTAACTTTTTTAATTTTAGTTGTACGCTTTTAGCTTTAAGTATTTAAAGTAGTTTTTTGTGTAGCGTACAATAAGTTTAAAAAAAGTAGTTTGTTGTTTAGTTTTTGAAATTTCTTGCGTACGCTTTTTAAAACTTTTGTTAAACATTTTTTAAGTACTAGTATTTAATAATTTAAAACGCTGTTTATATGTTTAGCAATTTTAAAGTTGTGCGATTTAAATTAACGTTTTTTTTTTTAGTATTTAAAGTTAAATTAGTTTTATACGTTTTAAAACTAAGCTTAAAGTTTTTAGCAATTTTTTTGTATGTAAATTTAATTAAAGTTTATAATATAATAAGTTTTGTTGCATTGTACAAAGTATTTAATGTTATGTTTACAAATAAAATTAAGTAAACAAGTTGTTAAATATAATTATATATTATTTTTTTTGTTGTAATATAAATACATTTAGTTTAGTTAAAAAAGTAATATTTGTGCAATAAAGAAATTAAAGTATAATATAAAAACTTAGTTAAGCTGTAAGTGCTTTTATAACTATTAATTAGTATTAAATAAGCTTTATACAATATTGTACGTTAAATATACGCGTAAAATAAAATATAATTTATTGTATTATATTTATTTATATTTATTTAAGAAAAAAAAAAAAGGCTTTGTACAAAGCAGAGTTTTTATTTTAAGTAAAAACTTTTGCTAACGTATAAGCTAAAACGATAAAAAAAATAAGTGCGCACGTGTTAGTAACCTTGTACGTAATAATAACTTTGTACGTGCCTACACGTACAGTTGTAACCAACACTAGTTATTCCAATATTAATTAAAAATAAAAATAAAAATAAAAATTTATTTTTAAAATTACTACTATACTACTGTAGTATTACTACTTTGCCAACCCTGCTGGCATATCATTACGATGATCAAAAAGTAATCCACTACAGTCCTGGTCTTGTAGTAATGACTTCGCGATAACGTAAAGCTCTAAACTGGTTACGGGATTCTTTCACACTTACTAGACCTGAAGCCCTCCACCCCTCAATTGCGCACTATAGTAGATAAGGGGTGATCGGACCACATACCTAGAGCAGACCGTGTTGCCGGTGACCAAAATTCCGTAGAACAATGAAAATGCCAGTAGGCATCTTGTTAGCAGAGACCAGATCCCCGCGCAACAACACATATTCAGGTTCCGCTAATACTTGGACTCTGGTAGCGAGATTTTGACAAGCCCCAGCATATTACGGGACACGTCGCCGGGACTAGCCATACTCACTAGGGCTATTCCGCTGGCTACTACCCGGTAGTAGTGTAATCTAACACTTACCCACCTTCATCTAGTAGTGTATGTAACACCAATTCGATCACTCTTTTAGTGTTCTTCCCAAAAGCCTACATTGGGATACGATATCCGCACGCACCCTAGTACTATGGGAACGCTTGGAAACCTGCATAGTTACGCGGGGGCGATTGTTCTCGCTACCTGGGCACGTAAGTGCTGGCTTGGGCCACAAGCTCCACCTCCACAAGGAAATGAGCCAATTCCCACTACCAACAGATGAACCACTAATTATGCGACAATAGTTAGAATGTGTCTAGGGATAACTATGACGTCCCCCAGAAGTCTTGAGAGCATTCAGGGAAAACGGCGATAAACGGAATAGACATAAAGTTGTATCTCAAACAGGACAAGCATAACCTAAGCGTTCGACGGTTCCGTCTCCTTGAACAGGGGTATGTTAGTAAAACCCAACGCGACGGGTTGCACTGGGAGAGGAGATGTATGCAGGCTCCCCGAGTCAAACGTACGCTGCCGATCCCTCCCTGTCAGCAATATTACTGAGATGTTGGAGGTGCCCTAGACTCATCACAAGGACCTTCCGGTAATAGAAACCTGCCAAGCCTCCAGATAAGCCTATCTCGCTGTCCCGAATCGTATAACGTCCTCATTACCATCCTCTTATACGAAATTATTAATAAAAAACGCCATATGTTTAGCCAAAGAATGTTGTGGTAGTAAAGGATCACTGGGATTCCTTGGAAAATATCTATATCTAGTAAATGAACTCTCTATTCATTCTCATCTGCCTCCAATTATAGAAACATGAGAAATATTCCTTCGCTGCAAGCCGTTCAATTAATCGTTGTGAAAGAAGATGTCCCCCGCAACTGGGGACCTGATTCAACGAAATTCCATTGCCGAAGCCTCACTCGGCGAAGAGGTGATAGCTATCGTAACGGTCTTCCAAGTTTTTTCTAGTGCAGCTTTGGCACTTCGATTATGGACTAGATTGAGGATTCAGCACCTTCGCCTTGGTGCCGATGACTGGGTAATCATAACAGCCTGGACCACTGACCTGGCTCTCGGAACTATTATTGGTTTCCGTATATGACCCTTCACAGCATCGAAGTAAAGAGCCAGACTGACGTGAACTTCGACAGAGACAAGATATGGCCTTGGCAAGCATGTTGCAGACTTGCCCCCGGACATCGACTTCATCACCTCTAACATCCTGTTCTACGCCCACCAGCCTATCTACTACATCAGCGTATCGTTAACAAAGGTCTCGATTATCGTGTTCTATTTTAGGATATTTCCACAGGAATCCTATCGAGCTTTCTTATGGGTTATGTTGGTTATCGTCGTCCTGACGGGCGCAGCCACCAGCATTGCGGGCGTCTTCCAATGCAATCCAATTGCGAGGGCATGGAACGCCGAAATTCCCGGGACTTGCTTCGATCAGCCAGCTCTGTTCTTTGCCAACAGTGGCATAAACATTGTTGAAGACTTAATACTCTATGTTCTGCCAATCCGTATACTCTGGAACATGAATCTACCTTTGAAGCAACGAATCGCCTTGATTGGTATCTTTGTGATCGGAGGTCTCACCATAATTGCAGGAATCGGTGAGTACTATCCCGAGCAGAGCCTTTTGCATACCAGTTGTTTTCGGGAGCGACGGCTCCTTGCCGGGCCCGAGAATAACTTGTAAATGCTCCCAAATCAGCTAAGGTGCCGCCCCCAAGAGAATTAGTTACTAATGCCAGTTTATATAGTGCGCATACCCAGTCTCAAAGAAGCAGTCGTGTCTACTGACCCGACCTGTAAGCCTTCGCCTTGTTCACTTCGTAACGTTAATCGAACACACTAATATGGATTTTGATAGGGGACCATGTTGGCTCGTCAATTTGGTCTTCGATCGAGTGCAATGTAGGCATCATATGTGCTTGCCTGGTGCACTTGAAGCCATTAATCGCGCACGTTGCCCCTTCGGTTCTAGGTCTTTCAAAATCATCTAGAGGGGCCAGGATGTTGAGGCTGAGCGATAAACAAAGCGAGGATCTGGCACAGAGCCCTCTTCAGACATTCGGTCAGCGTCGAGCAAGCAAGCCCGTTGGGGTCTTGACTGAGATAGACCGGGAGGAGAGTGCCTCGAGCCAAGCCGGCCTAGTCCCTGCCTGGTACTCTGGAAATGCCAACGTTACTGTATCTAGCCCCGAGTACGCTTCCTCTGGGGTGCCAATTGAACAGCCGAATGCCATCTACGCAACACGACATTATGCCGTCTCTTATGTAAGATGACCCCTTTTTGAGCAATGGTTGAAACGCTGGGGTAAATATAATTCACGTGTTGGTATTATTGTACGCCGAGAAGAACTCACTGTTTTGTATATCATGCTGTCTGAAGTATCAATTGCTAACGTGTCTTTAGGGCCAAAACGGCGATAGGTAGGTTCGATGTCGCTATGACAAGGGCTGGTAATTAAGAATTCGGAATTGGAGTTTAATTCAACGAGTAGTTCTCTTTAGGTAGAGGTCTTTGGTATCCATTTCATTTTGGCTGTTGAGTCTCGGAGCCTATTGACATTTAAAAGTCTTAGGCTATGGTTAGGTATATTGTAATCTCCCTGCCCCCCTGCTTCCATTACGATTGTCCTCACTTTTACTCCGTATCATCATACAGATAATATTACCAACATATGAGACAGCTTAACAAGTTAGCCCCGACAGAGTAGTTCATTAGCCCTAACTGGCGCGGCTAATATAGCCATCATCCTGGTTTCTGGTGTAAAAAGAAGAGAGGCAAAAATGAAGTGGTAAGGTTATAAGCTACTTTTTTAGAATGCATTTCCTTATATTACTATTCAGAATATGTAGGACACCTTGGTCGTTATAATCTGTCCCTGTAATCGGTGGTTTCTCACCCGACCCCTTTTCTTATCTCAGCATCCTTGGCTATTTACCGAGGGAATCGCATACCTATCACGAGGAGCGGACGTTAACTTCGCATTCATACAAGATGTACTAAGATAAAGGTGGGCAAATCTATTTCAAGGGATTCTATGGACATAGTGAGATTTTACTCTAAGCAATGTTGGCCCAGTGCTTTCTCAGCCTGCCTAGCATCATTTGCACGAACCCGACCTCAGTAACGTCCGGCACGTTTCTCAGTGTCTCGGAATTTTTCCTTGTCTCATCGGTCAGGTAGACCAGTCCTCCGCTCTGGGTCGTTGATTTCCCGCGACAGTACTTGCTTTCGAACCACTCTAGCAACTTAATTGGGGGATTCTTGGTTGGGTCTCGGTCTGAACTCCTTAGTCTCTCCATCCACTGATCGGTTGGAAGAATCTCGAACTCGAGACCGGCTTTGGCTAACGACGGGAGCATGTCCCGTGTCCAATGGAAGCGCTGTGGGTTGAGAACATGGTACACTATGTCCGAGTTTAAGACCGGGTCGCTCGGCTTACTGTTTTGGGCGACCCCGGTTAGCTCTACAATGGCGGCAGCCGCGCAGTCAACTGGTAGCCAGGTCATCTCCTGATAATTATAATTAGTATCTCACGGCGTCGATCAGGATGTCTAGCTACTTACTTCGTCCAGCATGGGTAGGGCGCCTAGCGTGGCCGCCGTCTGTATCATCATGGGCACGCCCTCGGTCGCGTTCCATTCACCAACCACGGTGTCACCTATTAGCTGCCCTATGCGTAGCACTTGTGCGGGTGCGCGGGCATTCCGCATCGCGTTACGGGTGATGTGCTCTGCAACGTACTTCGATCGCGCGTAGCCCGTATTTTGGGCGTGCGCGGGATCCATGACAGGGCCTTCCGCCACGGTACCAGGGCGAGGGGCCCCACCGGCCGCCGAGACTGAAGAGCAGAAGAAGAAGCGGGCCGGATCAGGCGTCTGCACCCGGAGACATTGTTGGATTAGGTTGTGGACCGCTCGGATGTGCTGGTTCTCGAAGCTCTGGACGGGGATATTGAAGTTGACAGCCCAGGCGCTGTGGATGACCAGCGTGAGGCTTCGTGCTAACGCCGCAAGGCGCGATGGGCTCAGCCCGAAGTCGGAATGACTAAGGTCACAGGCTAGTGGGACCACCTTGCTACTTTCTTCGGATGAAAGCTCGATGCCGCGAGCCTTGAGGGAACTGAAGACGCGATCCGATGCCGCGGCGTCTGTAGGTGCGCGCACCATGGCCCACACGGAGGAAACGTTATCTCGCGATACTAATTGCGCGAGAAGGCGTGCGCCTAGGCCGCCGGTGACACCCGTCAATAGCTGTAACCGGTCGGATGTGTCAGCATCGGGTATGAGTAGACGCGAGAGGGAGTTTCTTACAACGACATCTTTGTCCGGCCGTGGTGCATCCCCGCCGACGTGCGGCTCAAATGAGGAGTACGCGTCGACTAATTCCTGCATCCTACCAAGTTCATCCGTTGAAGATTCCTCTCCTGACCTCAACTTCTCGAGGTGGCGGGCAAGCGCTCGGATGTTTCCCGTCTCGTACAGTACATTCTGGCTTAGCCTAGGTCCGTTTCCCCCAAGATCGAGCTCCTTCTTTATTAGGTTCCACATCTGGATGCATTGCAGGCTGTCCACGCCCAAGGCGAAGAATTCGTCATCTGCCGATAGCTCCATGCCGAGCCGGTCCTTTAGTCCACGTAGGAGAAAGTCTTCCAACTCCTGGCCCGAGAGGGATAGGGTGCCTCCCTTCTCGTTCTCAAACTTCTCGTACGCTAATTCAATCTCTCTCTCGAATTGTCTGTACGTAGGAACACGAATGAAGGTTCCCTTGTCTGTCTTGGGAAAGGTGGTGTCAGCCGGTAACACCACGACAAGCTCCTTGGGAATGCGGGAGAAGGTCTCGGCCCGAGAACTCGCCGCCTCCACGGCCGGCCAGACAGCCTCAATGAACTCCTCATCTGGCATGTGAGCTACCGCGTCGGCCCGGAAGATTAGTGCTCCAGGATAGCTTCTGCCCTCACCAAAGACGACGGCCTCCTTCACGCACTCTTCCTGGAGGATGCGGCCCTCTATCGATATCGGCAAGACCTTCTCGCCGTTAATGAGTGTAAAGCGGTCGTCTAGCCTACAGACGTATTTCCATAAGCCGGGCTCGGTTGGGTGAGGCGCGAAGAGATCTCTAGTCCGGAAGGACCCCGGCGGGTCGTCCGAGTTGACGGTACTCTTCGATTTCAGGCCGTCGAGCGCAACACATTCGTGCAGCCCAGGCGCGACCTCGTCCATTAAGACGAAAGGTCGTGCGGGCGCCAGAAGACGCAAGTAGTTCCAGTACCGGTCACTCGGCGGTCGAGCCGAGTTCATCAGCCTACCTGTCTCAGTGCTTTGCCAAGCGTCAGTGCTCGCTCGCTTAGTATGGTACGGTAGCTATAGGGTCAGACGAACTTACGCTCCATAGTTTGCAACCAAGTTTACTCCGCGGCTTACAAGCAGGTCTCCAAGGTCGTCGGGACAGCTGCTCCCGGCGAAAAGGACCATGTTCACTTTTGCTAGAGCTCGTATCCCTGCGTCAGACTCGGCTAGGAGTTTCACCACGTACGGTACGCAATGAAATAGTTCTGGTTTGACGTGTTCCAGTATCTTCACTAGACTCTGCCTGGTCAACGGAAGTGAGTAGTTGGCGAGGTATATAGGTTTCCTCGAGTAGATGGACCGGAATAGCTCGTAGAACCCATGGCTATGGAAAAGGGGCGACGTGAGCAGGGATCGCATGTCCATGTTGAGAGCAAAGGCACCAATACAGCTTCTGTGAGACAGCCATATGGGTTTCGGTAGCCCGGTAGACCCCGACGAATGGAGAATGACGGCCATCTTTTTATTCTCATACTCGGGATCGCAGAGGCGCACAAACGCCGGTGCATCTTTGCGGTAGTAGTCTGAATGGGCAAGGATGGGAACTAGAGTAGGCTGTCTCTCCTTTGAAACTTCGGCTAAGGTAGCATGGAAGTTAGGCGTGGTGAGAATAATGCTACAACCAGTCAGTTTGATCAGCCGGTCAAGAGCCGGGCTCGCGAGCCTGGTCGAGATCAGAAAGACGGTGTAGCCCAGCCGGCTCAGGCCGATGATTGTGATGATCACATGCAATCCTGACTGAGATAGAATTCCAACAACGGGCGGTCTCTCAAGAGAGGGGTCCTAGGGTAAGGGGTTAGCGTACAGCCAGTAAGACATAACCATAACCATGTGTGAGTGTAGCCCGGCGGATATCTAGCAAGGCTTACAACAGGTGGCAGGCCCAGCTGCCGTAGCTTGTCTACTGCGGCGTCAACGTATCGGTCCACAGAGCGGGCACTGTGTTCCTCAAAGTCGACCAGTGAATGGTTTGGATATCCAATCAAGGGAGAATCTCCCATCTCAGATGCACGTCTCCTGATTAGCTCGTCGAGTGTGAGGATGGACCGGCTTGAGTCCACCAATGACGCGGGTACCTCCGCGGAGGCACGTGCCTCGGAGGCGACAGTGAACGCTGTAGGCATCTGGTTTCCGTGAATCAAGAGGGGACGGTCCAATATCTCGCTCTATGTGAACAACTCCTGCACCAACAATTTATGCACCTCAGCGCTCGTGGGGCAACCCTATACGTGATCTATATAGCACCGCCCTAGAACCTCCTCACCATCATCACCAATGGGGACGGGAATAGGCCGGCCGGAGGATCCGGGGCCATTTTCCCCGTAAGGAGAGGAGATTTACCATCAATTAGAGCCGTTGGCAGACTTACGCGGTTCCTAGCATCCACAGTCACCTTAGCGTGACGTATCGGACTGTTGATATCGTAACGGTTAACCTTAACCCACACATACAAACTAACAACCCCTCATTCTGGACAATCAGATGCAACGCAGCTAGTCTGAATAGGGTAAGTACTATAATAGCCCAGAAGCTTGTCATGGAGCGTGGCCCACTACCCCGGGTTCTTAAGTCTTGGACATTTACGGTTTAGGATATTAGTAGAGAACCAATTTAGCGTAAATAACCTTAAGGGTAATCAACATAGCATATCAGAATTATCTATCAACATTATCTATTAACTCGATCCATCGAAATGGTCTATAGGTTATCACACGCACTTAGGCGGCAGAGCAGCCGGTAATCGATGCCAACATGAGCTTGCTGCTTGGCCTTCTTGTACTGAGAGGGGTTCATCGGCTGCCCCAGATGTTGAAGGGCTCGCTTCTCACCATCAAGGGGATCCCCCCATCGGAGCACGAATGCTCTAGGCCGCTTGGCCGTCATGTATAAAACTCGGTCGGCTTCCTACCACCAAGCTAACCTACTGCACCCCAATAGTGCTCATAGTAGCGGCCCATGACAACATTCCTATTATTAAGCACAGAATATTGATATGGCTTCTTCCCAACCGCTGCCAGTCGTCGAATCGACGAAGGAAGGGGCAGTTCTTGAGCATTATGACGATACCAGAGACGACCCGAAGAAGGATATCGAGCAGCCAGACCGATTTGGGTCGTATGCTAAAGTTAACCCGAAAGAAATCGCTCTAGTGAGAAAACTAGACCTATGCATGATGGTAATTCACTATGGCTTGTCTTGGATGATAGAAGTTGACTAGCATGGGTAGCCGACGCTCTGGCTCATGTATTTCCTCAACTTCCTCGACCGCAATGCGATTGTTAACAGTAAACTAAACCATCTTGACAAAGATCTTGGACTGGTTGGCTCACAGTACAATACCTGTGTGAGCATCTTCTTCGTAGGGTAAGCCATGTCAATGTTGGCGGGGTTTTCCGGTCGAAGGGCTTCATACTAATGGTGGAGTTTCCCCACAGTTACATCACAGGTCAAGTCCCGTCAAACATGCTTGTCACGCGGCTTAAGCCGTCTTGGTATTTGTCGGGGTGGATGGTGGCCTGGGCCATTGTTTCCACCCTCAATTGCCTAGTAAAGGACTACCATGGCCTACTAGCTGTTCGGTAAGGGTTTTTACGTCGATAAATAAACTATCCTCTCCTAATCTGCCGTAGAAAAGCTCTAGGGATATTCACTGAAGGGATGGCAACTAACAGTTTTTAGGTTGGTACTAGGGCTCACCGAAGCCCCTTTCTACCCAGGTGCTCTGTATCTCGTCAGTCTATTCTACACACGCAAGGAGACGGCTACTAGACTTGCCGTGTTCTATACTGGAAACCTTCTTGCTAGCACCTTCTCGGGGCTGATTGCAGCTGGGGTATTCGCCGGATTAGACGGAGCGCACGGTCTGTCCGGCTGGCGGTGGCTTTTCTTGATTCAAGGCGTCGTTACTTGTGAGTCCTGAGTTTCGCGATCACCAGCGTCGCTATATCACTGACAAATTTTGTTAGTCGGGGTTGCCACCGCAGGTTTCTTCGTCCTTCCAGACACACCGCTTACCACCCGTTGGCTCACCGAGGAGGAGCGTCAGCTGGCCTACGATCGTATTGCACGAGACACGACCGAGAAGCGCTACACAACGACGAGTGCCTGGTCCGGCCTATGGGATGCCGCGCGAGACTACCGAACCTGGGTCTTCACTCTCCTGACCAACCTACATCTATCTGCCAATGGCTTTAAGAACTATCTGCCCACAGCTGTCGCGTCGTTAGGCTTCGACACTACCATCTCACTCGTGCTGACGAGTCCACCCTACCTAGTAGCCACGTTCGCGTCGGTGGCAGTATCCTGGTCTTCCGGCCACTTCAATGAGCGGACTTGGCACATTACAATCTCGAAGGCACTAGCCATCATAGGATTTTCAGTAGCGACGGCCACATACAACATCGGAGCGCGCTACTTTGCCATCGTATTATTCGTCGGCGCTACCTACGGCGTCAACAACATCAACCTTGCATGGGCCGCTGCCACAGTTGGACAGACAGATCAGAAGAAGGCAGCCGCCCTTGCGATTGCTAATACGTTCGGCAATCTATCGTTCGTTTACACTCCATACCTATGGTCTGATAATACCGCCCCCCTTTTTCGCCCTGCTTGCTTGGCAAGTATCGGATTCTCCTTTGGGGTCATCATCACGGCCTGGATTATGAAATGGATCTTGATTAGGACTAATAGGAAGATTAGAGCACAGGATAGCGAGGCTATTAACTTTTACGCATACTAAAGAGCGGTTCTCGGTTACAATCGACGTATCGGGGTGTGGCAGAGACACGTAAAGGATCGTAAGCACATCTTTAGCCTATCCGTGTGGCAATCTCATCCCGTAAGGAGAAGTGTATTCTGGCTATATTAGTTGCAAGCTTAAATTACGTCACTGAAATATGAGACTAGTGGACAGCTCCGGAGGCGTTAGTATAGCGGCTTTGACGTTATGGTAGTCCCTACAAGCATTACCTGAGGATTTTTGAAGGTTATATAAGTGATATTGAGTGGTGTAGGCATAAGGTGGTTATAGTAGTCGTGTTGGTGTTGCTGGAGGATATAGGGTTGTTACACGAGAACCGCATTCCGTAGTTTGGAGATCGTGGGAGGAAATAATTCCCGGGAGACGGACGACCTTTTTATAACTGCCCCGCTTGATCGGCGGCATGTAGTTCAAATTTAGAGTAAAAAGAGGTGGAGGGAATCTACTGCTACAGGAATTATAATGGGTTCACTAGGCTTCTAATAGTGACGGTTTGGTGGCTGTGCTGCCTGCAGCACAGCCCCACAACCGGATCTCAGCCGCACCACACACATACTAGTGTGTGTAGCCCACACACACATTTCTCCTTTTCTTTCTCATACGTAGATTCAATACGAATAGTGTGTTCTATTGCGAAGCCAAGCCTTCCGTAAATTACCTAATTGTGACAGCTTGCTCGTAGTCTGTACACTGTAGCCCGCGCGCAGTTTATCAATGTTGGCCTACTTGCAGTTTGTACAATGTGGCCCGTGCGCCCCCGCGGCGCGCAGCTGTTAATAAGTGTTGCAGCTAATATTTGAAAATAAAATTAAACGTAATAAATTAAACTTAATACAGTAGTTGCTCCACTATAGCTACCGATTGCTTTATAACTCATAAAAACCTTATGAAAATTAACTTAATTTTAATTAACGCATACCACAAGCGGATTAACACCCTAAGCGGATTAACACTTTAGCTTAGCGTACCTTGTAAAGCAATTTCTATAAGGAATACTTACTCCACTTTTTAATAACTTCGCAAAAAACGGTCGTATAAAAATAAATTTAGTATTATTAGATTTACAATTAAATAAGGAATCTAAACATATTCTCCTTTATTTTCCAGCCACTTCATTTAACTGTATTCTTAAAACTACGCTAAAAAATTAGCGTAGTTTTAAGTGCAGGTTTAAATGAAATAGCTACAAAAAAAAGGAAAACAGATTTAAGTTCCTTATTTAATTGCAAATCTAATAATATTAGTTTTAACTTTGTACGACCGTTTTTCGTAAAGTTATTAAAAAGTGGAATAAATACTTTTCCATAGAAAATTAGCTTACAAGGTACGCCAAGCCAAAGTGTTAATCCGCTTGGGGTGTTAATCCGCTTATAGTATGCGTTAGCTAACATTTTTTTATTTTATATAAAGTAAACTTTTTTTTAATATAGTTATTATTTTAAAAAAGTATTTTACAAGCTTTTATTTTTTATTTTTTTGTTGCTGCTAAATAATTTTGTTAATAACGTTTTTTAATATGTTAATTTTTATTTATATAAGTTGTTTTAAGCAAAAAAATACTAGTATTAGCGCTTAGCATGCTAATTGTTTTATAGCTTTAAAAACGTTTTTTTTTTAAATAGTTAGTTTAATAGTTTTACAATATTATTAGCATAATAAATAAATATATAAATAAAGTTAACGTATACCACAAGCAAATTAACACCTTAAGCGGATTAACACTTTTCTTGGAAATACTTTGTGTTACAATCGTGTGGAATGCCTTACAACATTATATTAATGCTATAAACTAAGATTCTAAGCTAAAGAAAAAGAAAGAAAAGGGGACAGCAAAGCTTGCGATTTTTTAGAATTAGATATAGTACAATTACTACTTTGTAAGTTATAGTTTGTACGTTTTTTATTAATATAACAGTTTGGTAGTAGTTTATGTATTATATTTTTTTACTAAAACAAAAATACGGATTTTAATTTATATTAATGCTAGGTATAGCGTTTAATTATTATAGCTTTTTCTGACTTTTTAGCTATATTGTTATCTAAGTGGTTTTTTACGTGTTTATTTGTAGCAGCTGCGCACATTTATTTTTTTAGTTTAACTAGTAGCTTTAAAGCTTTAAAGTATAACTTATAAAATTGTTTGAGTGCAGCAGGTGTATTTTTAAAGTTTTTTGCTAAGTATTATGTATTGTTAAGGTTATATTTTTACTAAAAGACTTAGTATTACAGTATTGACACGAGTGTGTAAGGGGCCTGTGCTATGAAGGTGACACATGCCCAGTTCCCACACTTTGTGTGTGTCCGCCAGGCCTGACAGGCCTAGCACCTGGTAACAGCTGTAGCCCTAGGGTATATCTAGGAATTCTGTGGGCCTTGCCCGCAGAATTCCTTCTTTTCTTCTACATCTTCAATATACAGTTGCACCCCTTAAGTATTTTTCTCAAGTATGTAATATTTTTTGTATAAGCGTGATTTTTTTACTTTGTTTACCTTGTACTTAGGTTTTTTGTTAATGTTTTTAGGTTTTAAAGGCGTTTAAATTTGTTATAATAATAAGTTGTTATTTGTTTTTTGCAATTAGTTAGTATAAAATAAATTCTTTATTTTATATAATAAAAATAAGTTTAAAACTGTTATAATTCAGGTGCACTACCAACTAAACCACTAACTAAACCACTAATCAAAGTGTGTTCTCTCTGATTCTGTTTACCCATATCACTATGATTTATCCAGGTGTGCAGAGCACACTATTCTTCCTTTTTACAAGCTTTAGTCTTGTATGAGACCTATTATACGGAATATACATTATATTGTACCTAACCTCAAAAGACTTCTCAAACGTGACAAAAACGTAGCTATAGCTTTGTTTTTTTAAAATTTTAAATAGTTTTATAAATTGTAAGTTTAGCCAGGTAGTTAATGCTTGTATAAGAAACTTTTTTTTTTTTTTAAAAATACTTTGTTTTTTATTTTAAAGTTAACTAGTATACGCTTTTTATTAGCTTATAATTTTTGTTGTTTTTAAGCTGCTTTTGCTAATATATATGCTATTTTTTAAACCTTTTATATTTGTTTTATTAGTTTTAGTGCTAGCTTTTGTAGCAGCGTACTAGTTTTTTTGTTTAAAAGCTTTATTAACAGTAAGTTGCATATATTAGTTTTTAAAGCTAATAGGTGCTTCCTGTGACAGCCTGTCAGCCTGGTAAACACCCTTCTATAGCTGTCATGGTTGCCTAGTGGTCTGTGGGTCCTACGGACCCACCACACACAACCTATATTTTTTTATTCCACTTTACACTTTTTTTTCTTTTTTTTTCTTTTTTTTTATGCTGTATATTATTTTTTAGTGTAGGGTAAAGTTAGTTAATTAACTATATTGCCGCTACTATAGCTATTATAATATATAGCATTATTTTTTAATGTTTAGGAAGACAATAAATTCTTTTAAAAGAAAAGAACTAACTAAATACTGATCTAATTAAGTTATAGCTAATCTTTAACCGAAATGGCACAAGATGCTAACGTGGCCGATTAGGCTAAGAAGCAAGTTCGTTTTAACTTTGAACTAATTAAAAAATTTGAACTAAAGCACAAACTGGAGTGTAATAATAACATTTGTTATATTTTTAACTAACTGTTTTTTACTAAGGAAAAAAACCGCTGGCGGTTGTAACGCATAAACCACCACCAGACTGTCATATCGATAAAGAACGCACGGGCTACAACCTACAAAGTAGTAATTGTACTATATCCAATTCTAAAAGATCGCAAGCTTTGCTGTCCCTTTTCCTTTCTTTTTCTTTAGCTTAAAATCTTAGTTTATAGCATTAATACAATGTTGTAAAGCATTTTACACGATTGTAACACTATTTTAAGCTTTTTTATTTTTGCTGTCAAGCGTTTACTAAATACAAAACCTTATTTTTCGCTATAGTAAGCGAAACACAAAAACACTACCTTTTTTTTTTAGTTAGCACGCAACTACCAAAAAACAAGTGCAACTATTTAATACAACTATATGCTACTTTAAAGAACTTTTTCGGTGCTTATTACAAACCTAAAAAGATTTATAAAACTGCAATTATATACAGCGTTAAAAAGTACGCTATTAAAAAATCCGACTATTAACACACCGATTTAGTTAATTAAAAAAAAAAAAAAACAAGAAACAAAAGCTTTTTTAAACGCCTCTGAACTTAAAAAAGAACAAGTAACACTTACGCTAAAAACTATAGCTAAAAACAACTAAAACAAGATTTAACGTTTTTACTAGCTAATTAAACAGTTGTAAGCTTAAATTTAGCACTAAGCTAATATATTTTTACCAAGTAAACAATAGTGTAAAAGCACTGAAAGCAGCGCTTTTAGCAGCACTAGCTTTAAACCCGTAAGCATAGTGTCACGTTTGGGAAGTCTCTTGAGGTCAGGTACAATATAATGTATATTCTGTATAGTAGGTCTCATACAAGACTAAAGCTTGTAGAAGCAAAGAATAGTGTGCGGAGCACACCTGGATAGATCATAGTAATATGGGTAAACAGAATCAGAGAGAACACACTCTGATTGGTGGTTTAGTTGGTAATGCACCTGAATTATGACACATAGCTATATAAAAAATGTTTAAACTTATTAGCTACTTAATTAACGCAGCTAATAAAAACTACAAAAAGAAAGCAAAAACCTGAAAAGCAAACCTAAATAAGTTTGTAAGCAACAAAAACTTTTTTAACAATTAGCTTAAAAAACTAGCTAACAAATTAAAAAAAAACCTTACTACTTTCTGTACTAAGCGAAGCTGTATGCGCTATATAATGTTTTTACTAAAAGAAAACGCCAAAAGATTTATTAAAACTTAATTCCGCTTTATTAAGCGTCTATTTAATAAACTTGCCGAATTGATTTAAACCTTAAAAACAGCTTATTATAACCTAAATTAAGCCGCTTTAGCTTACAAAAAACTAAAAACTTTTCGCTTTAAGCCTAATAAAAATAGCGATATCTGTTGGAATAACTGGTGTTGGTTGCAACCGTATGTGTAGGCACGTACGAAGTTATTGTTATATACGGGGTTATTAGCACGTGCGCACCTAATTCCCCTTATTATATTAGCTTGTACGTTAGCAGGAGTTTTTACTTAAAATAAAAACTCTGCTTTGTACAAAGCCTCCTTTTTATATAAAAAAATATAAATAAATATAGTATAATAAATTGTATTTTATTTCACGCGTATATTTATTATACGATATTGTACAAAGCTTATTTAATACTGATCAGTAGTTGCAAAAGCACTTTTTATACGACTGCAAAAGCACTACAGATTAGCAAAAGTAAAAACAAAGGCACCTACAGCTTAACTAGGTTTTTATATCGTACTTTAATTTCTTTGTTGCACAAGTATTACTTTTTTAACCAGACTAGGTATACTTGCACGTTAAAAAAACAAAGAGATCGATTTTATTGTTATACAAATATTACTTTTTTAATAAAACTAAGTGTATTTATATTACAACAGAAAAAATAGTGTGCAATTATACTTAACAACTTGTTGTACAATAGTAAAAATAATAACTTGTTTGCTTAGTTTTACTTGTAAACATAGTATTAAATACTCTGCACAATGCAGCAAAATCTGCTGTATTGCAAACCTTAGTTAACTTTATGTACGAAAAGATTGCTAAAAACTTTAGGCTTAGTTTTAAAAACGTACAAAACTATTTTAACTTTGAACACTAAAGAAAAAGCGTCGATTTAAGTTATATAACTCCAAAACTGCTAAATATATAAACAGCGTTTTAAATTATTAAATATTAGTACTTAAAAAATGTTTAACAAAAGTTTTAAGAGGCATACGCAAAAGATTTTGAAAACTAGATAACAGACTACTTTTTTTAAACTTATTGTACGCTATACAAAGAACTACTTCGAATATTTAAAGCTAAAGGCGTATAACCAAAATTAGAAAGGTTAAACTAAACTGAAAGTTTTATACAAATCGCACAAAGCAAATACAATTTAACAAAAAACTAGCTGGAACTTCTGACTATTTAAAACAATTTGTTAGCTGCTATACAAGTACTATTAGTTTTTTTTACGCTAAGTTAGCAACTTTGTACAACGTTGCAGGAAACTTTAACTTTAGATACGACCATACAAACTGGAACTATATAACTAGAGCTAATTTAAAATGTATATTTTTATACTTTTGAAAACTATTTTGCTTAAAATTACGTACAACTAATAATTAAAAACCAAAATATTTTTAAACTAATACATAAACGTACAATAAAGGCAGGACACAAACTGAACTTTTAGCTAGTATATAAATACCTTATTATTTATTATCTTTAACAAACCCTAAAATAATAAACATATTTTTGCACAACATTAGACCTTGCACTAAATAGCCTTTTAATAAACTTACTTTTTACAAAAGATATACAAAACGGAATAATTTTACTTAAAAAGTATGCAATTTTTTAAAGGACCTAGAAAAAAGAAAAGAATTATTTAAGTTAGCTGTATAACCTGTTGTATAACAAAGTATGTTTATTTATAAATGCTTGCTGCTAACTCAGAATTATAAAGAATTAATATTATGCAGTATTTCCAACTATTTTAAAAGGTTGCGCAAAAGATTTTTTTATCTACTATATTGGTTTAAATAAAACTTGAAGCAAAATCTATTGTGCAATAAATAATTATTTTAATACTAATATAAATTATAGCCAATATTGGGCTAATTGAACTACAATTACTTTTGTACAAATAAAAAAAAAAAACCTTAATTCAGCACTATATAAAGTATTAAACTTTATAATTAATAAGCTTGCAAAAGCATAACGCGTGCTTAGCGCAAATTATTAAAAAGAAATTTAATTAAGTATAATAGTTGTATAAACATGTTAAAAAGTACTAGAATTAGCTATAGCACTTATATTCTAAAAGCTAACGTGCAAAGGCTTCTTTTTTAACTTTAGAGCATACATTTAGGTAGCAGCAGATAATTTATTAAAGCACTTTGTATAACAAAACAACAACAGCTATTTTATTAACAAAAGGTATAATTAAAGCAGCCGTACAAAAGGCTAACAACTTAGGTTTCGATTTAAACTTTTAAGCTAGCTACAAGAAAAGACTAACTAAGAGTATTGTACAAAGAAAAAATGCTTTATATGCAGCAAGGAAAGCTGCTAGTTATTTAAACATACACTTTAAAAACAAGCTTGTATAAAAAACTAATACTTTAATTTGTACAAAATGATTTATAATACTTTGCTTACGCCTAAAAATTTTTTAGTATTTTTAATAGAATGCAAAGGATTTTTAGAGTTAAACAAAAGTAATAAAAATATTAACAAGGAATTTGGTAGCCAATTAATTTAATTTTTAATAGACAATGCTTTCTTTTATTGTACAACTGGTAAAAACATTTAGAACTGCGAAACGAATGTTCTGTTTAACTAGTTTATACTAAGTAACTAATATTATACAAAATACTAAGGTAAACTATAAAATACAAGCGCTTTAAACTATTTAACAGTAAGAAAAGCATAACTAAAAGCTTATTTTAGAATTTACTTTTGTATAAAAGTAAGCTAGACGCTAAAAAGTATGCATATTAAATTTGGCGCTAATAACATTATAAACGCTATTAGTACCGTACAAATAAAGAATTCCTTTAGTATGATAATATATTATATTTTAGACAGCCTTACCCTTTTTTATTTTTATTAAAAGATGCTAACAAATTGCAGGCATATTTTAATAACATAAAAAATATTATTGTACAAAAAAATGGCAAGATTATTTTTATTGTACGCAAATAAAAACATTTATTCTTTAATATTAGCTTGCATAAAGCTGGAATATATTTTATAAAAACAAAACTGCAACAGCTTTACTGTTGTTTTAAGCACTTTTGTATAAAAAGATTACATAATATGTTTAATTGCGCAGAATACAATGTTGACTACTTTATTTTAGAAGAAATTTAGAAATTTTGTTACTATTATTAATTATATAACTAAGTATTTAAACGTTTTAAATTTTTAATTAAAGACAACTGCAATTTTAATTACAAAGTTATAATAAATGCTGTACAAATAAATAACAAGCAGGTTTTTTATATAATTAACGCAGCTATATTATTTTAGGCGGCAACATTCTTAAAATTTATATTTGTATAAAACGCTTAGAAAGCATTATGCAAATGCTAGATTAACGTATACTAAAAACTTTCTAACTATATTGTATATAACTTAGGTACAAATTTTTCGTTTGAAGAATTTTGAAACTAAGCAAGGATTATAGGCACTTAATGTTGTACAATGTTTGTTAAAGCATACTAAGCAATCGGCAAAATCAAGAAAGCATATGGGCTACTCTGCTATACGTACAACATTCTAAAAGCAAAACTTGGTTATCATACAGAAAAAAAATTAATTTTACAAATAGCAATTAAAGCTTTAAACAATACTGCTAAACTAAACAGCATTGTACTAACCTTTTTTATTTTCGGAGCCTACCTTAAAATTAACTAAAATTCGCCTTCTTCGCCTAATATTGTACAAAAAGCAAAAGCTATTAAAAAGGCAATAAAAATGCTACGCGAAAAAAAAGCAAAGGTTAAAATTAACTATGCGATCAACTAGCGCAACAGGCCTGCTTTGTACAACATATTATTTTTTTCTTTTACGGAGCAAAGTTCTGATATAGCGTAAAAAAAAAGGTTAAGATAGTTTATACAAAATACAATCGATCGAAAGATCTAATGTAATTATCGATTTAATAAACAGCTTAATACGTTTTAAATGTACGCAAGTTAAACTATATTACCGTACAACTAAAAAAGCTATTTTAGATGCACAAAAAACGGAGCTAAACAACAAGCATTTTTAACCTTTAACTATATAAAAGAAACGAGGACAACTTTGAAAAACAAATAACTTTTATACAACCTTTGTACAACAAGTTAGCCAGTTGTTCTTAACCCTTAAAAAAAAACAGAACTACTTTTTAGCTGTTAAGTTGCGCAAAGATGGCATAATTAACGTACCCGGCGCTTTATTTAAAAAATCGGACGCTATAAAAATTAATGACCTTGTTGCACAAAGCGTATTCCAGTTTATAAAGTACGATTTAGCTAAACATGGCAATATCTGCATTTTTAAGTCCCGCCTTATACAAAAAATTAAAGAAAAAACAACTAAGCTGTACAAAAAGTTAAAACTTGTTGTACAAAGCTATAACAATAATGAGAAAAAAACAGTCTTTACGCAATCGCCAACTATTTAGCAGATAAGCCAGCAATTATTTCTTATACTAAGCCCTTTTTTAATACGCGATTTTAATATATTAAGCAAGCTTTGAAACATTATACAAGCGTATATACAATCGAAAAATAAGCTAGCTAAAAAAATCCTCGCACAATTACTAATAAAACTAAAGTCGAAATATTTTAATAAAACAATTTTATAAATTGTACAACCTTTATATAAACTAATAAAATTAAAGCTATACTAGTTTAAGACCTACCATTAGCACTATCGTAAAAAACTAGAGATAACTGTTTTTACGTATAACCTATGTTTTTTAGTTACAACAAAGCTATTGTACAACTTTGGCATTACTGGCTTTTAAACGGATAACACATTCAGCTTTATAACGCCCGATTTTTTGGCTAAAAAGGAACGTAAGCTATAGCAAGCTAAATTTTGTGCAAAACCAAAAAAAATACTTTGGCCAGACTACCTTATAAAGTTTAATAGCAGACAAATTACCTTATTGTCCGAAGGCAATATTACTTTAACGCAAAAAGGTTAAGCAAACTAATTAAACTTGGTTAACTTTTATACAAAAGATTTTGCGCAGCAATATATTTTGCAATGTGCAAAAGGCATATATATTAGCAGTATTTGCTAGCTAAAAGCAGCGTACAATCTTGTTGCCGCAGCTTAAGTAATAAATTTTAAGCTGGACAACATTGCAAACTTGAACAAAAGGATTAAATAGCAAATAAATAACCTAAACTGCGGCTTAACCTTTGTACTATTAGATCTGCACCGTATAAAACTGTTTATTTTTATAAACGAATCTTTTGTTAACAATGCCGATATAACTTTACAACTTGGATTCTTTATTATACTAAGTACTAAAAATTATACAAAAGCAAACCCAAGCTTTAAAATCAAAAGAAATATTGTATACTAAAACTTTAGTAAGTACAAAAAGGTAACTAAAAATGTATTTGCTAATAAATTATACGGCATGGTTAACAGCTTCGATAGCGCTATTGCTTTTTGTACAACATTTTTAAAGATTATAACTACGTTAGGTTTACTTTTTATTTTAGCAGTTCTATGTTTTAATTTAAGGTTGTTATACAACTGTTTAATAAAGCTAAATATAACGCAAAAAAAACGCTTAATAATAAATATTATATTATTTAAAAAGTTGTACAAAAAAAAAGAAATCTTTAAAGTATAATAAATTAATAGCAAAAATAATCTTGTTAATACGTTTATAAAAAAAACGCTAAACTAAGCACTAGAAACTTTTGTATTAACAAATAAACTATTTGTACAAGTAAAAGCATACATAAACAAAACTTAGGTAGTTATATATAATTACAACAATTATAAAAAAAAAAGTGCGTAATAATAAAAGCAACGTATAAAAGTATATTAACTTTAAAAAAAACTCTGAAAAACGAAAAACAACGCAAACTCTACTTATTTTTATTTTTTTTATTGTACAACCATTTTTTTTACAAACACCTCAACTTTAACTTTTTTTTAAACATAATAACTGCAACAAGCGCTATGCGATCTCTAGACGCACGCTGCATAAGTATTACTTTAAAACCTTATAACCTGACAACATTTACAAAACAAAAAACTACTACGATTGGCACAAGCATTCTGCTTGCACAAAGCAACAGCAGTGCCGCGCAACTAAATAAAAACGGCCCAAAAGTAACCTTTACAGCAAATAATACGTACAATAAACAGACTTAGCAGCTCGTAAGCCAAAACTTAAATTTAGATATTAACCAAAAGTATTGTAGCAACTTAAGCTTTTTTAGCCTATGTACAAAAAGCTAAAACTATTAGCAACATTATACAATAAACGTATAACAAAAAAAAAAATATATACATTAACGCAAAACGAATGCAAAAGCTAACAATTGTTAGAATCATTTGTTAAAAGCAGTACGACATTGAAGCCAGGCTTCTAGCCAATAATTGTAGGCGCACAACCACCATTGCTAAACATACAAGTAGCATCCATTATACAAATGTATATGTATGTATATGTATATATATGTATATATATATGTGTGTATATATATGTATATACGGACAAAAGCAGACAAAACGTACAAAAAAAAAGAATAAAAGTGTAAAAAAAACAGAAAACAGCTAGGAATTCTAGCAGTATTTATGTTCGAACTTTCTTTTGTACAATCAGCCTTTTTTATACAATTAACCTACCTGTATAGCTAAAAACACATTTTAATTAGAATATAACTTCTACTGTTTGCACAACGGCCAATAAGATTGTACAAACTAATAAAATTGCAAACCTTGCTAGCGTATAAAAACAAACCTCTAACTAGCACAAACTAAACTAATAGCTTTATAATTAGTTATTTATATTTTTAACTAATTAAACTAACTGTACAATCAAAGCAGCAGCTTTGCAATATATTTTTTACAATTTAATTAAAAAAATAAACTACTAATTCAATTTTGTACGCAAAAGTAGTTATTTAACCACTTTTTTAAAACTTAATTAAAACTAAGTAGTTGTTTTTAATACCGTATAAACTATGTACGCATAGCTGTTTAATAGTTTACTTTTTCTTTTTATTTCGTACAACAATAGGTTGCAACCAAAAAAAAAAAAAGCCAGTGTTAGAATAACTGGTGTTAGTTGCAACTGTACGTATAAACATGTACAAAGTTATTATTACGTACAGGGTTATCAGCACGTGCGCACCTAATTCCCCTTATCGTATTAGCTCGTACGCTAGCAAAAGTTTTTACCTAAAGTAAAAACTCTGCTTTATACAAAGCTTCCTTTTTATATAAAAAGATATAAATAAATATAGTACAATAGATTATATTCTATTCTACGCGTGTGTTTACCGTACAATATCGTACAAAGCCCATTCAACAATATCTATCAATTTATTTCCCAGTTTAACAGCTTTGCCTAAAAGTTTAAACTGCTTAAAAGCAAATAGTCCCAAATTTTTTAAAGCTATATTAACGTAAATTTAAGCAGTAAGATCTTTAAAGCCAGCATTAACCTAAGCATAACTTACAAACGCTTTTGTAACAAAATAGCTAAAGCTATATTTAATTACAAACACGCTTTTTAGCAACACTAAAAAATTAACGTTAACTGCAAAACTAGAGCTAAAGCTGGCAACCCAGCTGCAAAAACTCTGCAACAAGCTTTTAACAAACTTAACTTTATTAAAATAGCTAGCTAACTTAAACAAGCGCTAACTAATAAAAAAAAAAAAAGTTTATTAAAACAATAATATATGCTTTAAATACAGCAAACTAAAATATAAAGTAGCTAACTGCTTTAAAAAGCAAGCAAATATAAACAAAGTTTAGCTAGCTAAAAAAAAAGCAAACAATAACTTATTTAGCTTAAATAACTTAAAAAACTAGCAAAACTATTAAAAATCTTTTTAATAGTTCTACTTTTTTTATTAGTTAAAATAAATAGCTAAAAAAAGTTAATATTATTTAATTAAAAAATATAATTATAAATAAATAATTTTAAAATAAAAACTATTGTATTATATAATACTAAAACATAAACAAATTTATTAATAAGCAAAAAATTAGCTAAATAAATTAAACAATAACTTAACGTATAAATAATTTATTTAAATTAACTAATACTTTTGTTCAACTACTGCAAAAAAACTGCAGGCTTAATAAAAAAGCATTTAGTAGCTACTTTAGAAATCAATAGCCGCCGTTTTAAAAACCAAGTGTTTTAAATAATAAACATAGGTTACAAGGTTATAATCGGCATAAATTAGCTTGTTAAACATAACTTTTTTTTAAACTACAAAAAGCAACGCCTAATATAGCCCAAAAATCAACCTGCATTAGCAAAATATTTTTTAGCCATTTAAATTCAACTATTAAACAAAGCTAAACGCTAAATTAATTTTAGCGTTTAGCAAAATATAAACCGGCAAAATCAGGCTTTAAAAAAAAAGTACTGCATACTTTAAAAAGCAAAAAAAAAAAAGTTAGCTAGCGCTACAACAAGCGCAAAAAAAATAAAAAACCGGGCTATAATCCAAAAAATTATAAAGCAAGTTAAAAATAATTTAAACTATTAACAATAAGCTAAGCTAGCGCTAAAAATGCTAACTAAACTAATACTTATTAAGTTTGTAAAATTATTTAAAAACAAAAAAACTATAAACATAAAAACGGTTAAGCTTTAAAAAACGCACAATAAAAAGCGTATACTGTTTTTTATAAACAAAAATCTTAAGCATGTAGCTTTAGTTCAACGTTTTTTTTTAAAACTACTAACATATTTAAAAAGTTTTTTTTCGAAAAAAAAAACAAATATTTTGCTTTTATTATAACTAAAACATAATATAGTTTTTAAACTTAACAAAAAAGTATAAAACAGTAAGCTTTTAAAATACTGAACTTTAATTTAGTATTTACTTTTAAAAAAAAAAGTAGTAAACTAGCTACTAAAAATAAACTTTATTAAACTAGCTATAAAAGTGAACACAGCGCTAGTTTTATTCGCCTTTAAGCCGCATTTGCAAAAGCAAAGGTCTTGCATTAATTACTGCTAGCAAAATTAATACCTAAAAAACAAAATAGTTTTAGCCTCGGATTTAAATAGTACTATTTACAACTGCTAAAATATAAAACAATATTTTAAACTTAACGTTATTAAAGCTTTTTACTAGCTACGCATGTTAATTAACTTTTAATATTTCACAGCTTTTTGCACTCAACAAAAAGTTTTTTAATAAAAAGTTCTTTTTTTTAGCTTTAAAATAAGCCTAGCTTAATAACAATTTGTTATTAATACTTAACTATAAAAACTGTTAAACAAATTTGTTAATACGTATGCTAATAATATATTAATATATTTAAAACTAAAAAAAAAGCATTAAAAGCAATATAAAAAAGTTATTTATTGTTTGCACAAAATTTAATTATAAAAAAATATTAAAAAATTTTAATTTAACGTTATTATAATAAATTACTTAGGCGTTATTATAAAAGCTAAAGTTAGTATTCGGATCGATTTAACAAAGATCAAAGCTATTATAAACTAAAAGTTTGAAAACTTTAATAAAGTTAAAGCTGTCTAATTTTTTTTAAAACTATATAACTTTATTTGCATGTTTATTTATTACGCTAGCAATATTGCAAAACTATTAAACTAGTTATTTAAAAAAAACGCCTTATTTAAAAAAAGCTTAAAATAAAAAAACGCTTTTAAAACTATAAAGCAATTAACATATTAAGCATTAGTACTAGCATTTTTTTGCTTAAAGCAACTTATTTAAATAAAAACCAACGTATTAAAAAACGCTATTAGCAAAATTATTTAGTAGCAATAAAAAAATAAAAAATAAAAACTTGTAAAATATTTTTTTAAAACAATAACCGCACTAAAAAAAGCTTACCTTATATAAAACAAAGAAATATTAGCTGTAATATAAACTTTAAAGCATTATTGCCTAAAGCTTTTAAAACAAAAATTTTTTATTATTACTAATTATTAAGCCCTTTTATACTTTTTAACTAAACGTATGCTTTTAACACGCTAAATCCGGTAAGCCGACTTTTTAACAAACTTTAATATTACTTTTTAATATAAACCTAGAAAAAAAAACGTAGTAACTAATGCCTTATTTAAAAAAACAGCTAAATTATTTATAATAAAAGCACAAAAAGCCAAAGAACGCACTTTAACTATAATCGAACTTTAAGCTATAAAAAAACTAATAGCTGCTATAAAAAGCAATAAAGTAGCATTTAAAAAAGCCGAACTAATAAAACTAATTAAAAAAAAAAATAAAGCTTAAAAGTTAGGCTACAAAGACTATTAGCTATAAGTGCCCAAAACTACTTTAAATAGTATTATCTTTTTGCAGACAGCTTTAATTAAAAAGTTATACTACTTTAAAATTACTGCTTATTTAAGCTAAAACAAAATAATTAAAGCAATTAAGCAAAATTTTTATTAGCTTTATTTAAAGCAGAATGTTAAAAAATATGTGCGCAACTGTTACAACTGTTAAAAAAACAAAATATTTTAAAACAAAACACTTAGGCTACTGCACCTAATACTAATATTGCAAGCAATATAAAAACAAGTAGTAATAAACAGAAAAAACATGCTAAAAAACTGCTAAAGCTACAATTACGTTTAAGCTTTTGTAAACAAGTTTAGCTGTTTGCTGGCCACACTTTTAAATAAAAAATCTAATACAGCAGAAACAGTAGCAGCACAGTACTATCGTTTTTTATATTAATTTTTCGGCATACTAAACTGTTAGCTGTTAAATAACGCAAAGCTTTTTATATTAGATTTTATAAAAAAGATTAACAAATTAACTAAAATAAAACACTGCAATAGTAGCGCCTACTACCCCTAAACACAAAAAGCAATCAAGTTTACTAACCAAAAACTTAACTAACAACTACAATTCTATATCAACAAGTACCAAAATAACTAAAGCTTTTACCTACCAGCGTTAAATTTTGCCTACAACTTATTATAATATTTATTACTAAATATAACTTCTCTAAAAGTAGCTTTAAAAACTAACATACGTAACCTAATATTAATAAAACCTTTAAACAAAAAAATTAGCACGCTGCTGCAAAAGCTGGCACTAAAACTAATAAAACAAACACAAAAAGTTCAAAAAATAGCATACGCATTAGCAAAAGCAGCTTAAAAACAACAAAAATTACAGGCTAACAAAAAGCGCAAACCAGTTAACTTCAAAATAAAAAACAAAGTATTCCTTAAAAAAAAAAAGTTTTTTATACAAGCACTAACCACCCGGCTGGACTTATAATTCGTAAAACTATTCGAAATCTTAAAAAAACAAAGCTATAGCTACATTTTAAACCTACCCTTATTATACAAAATAAAGAACTTATTCCACGCTAACTGACTGCAAAAAGCAGACAACAACCTATTACTACAACAGATCCAAACGCCCCCAAAACCCAAAAACATCAACAAAAAATCCGAATACAAAGTAAACAAAGTAAAAAGATTACGCCTGCACAAAAAATATCACATACTGCAATATTAAATCTTTTAGCAAAAATATAACTTTAACAATACATAGTACTCAACAAAAAACTTTAAAAATGCACCCGCCGCACTTAAACAATTCTATAAACTACACTTTAAAGCTTTAAAGCTACTAGTTAAACTAAAAAAATAAATGCGCGCAGCTGCTGCAAATAAACACGCAAAAAACTACCTAAATAACAATATAGCTAAAAAGTTAAAAAAAGCTATAATAACTAAACGCCACACCTAGCATTAATACAGATTAAGATCTATATTTCCGTTTTAGTAAAAAAATATAACGCATAAACTACTACCAAACTGTTATATCGATAAAAAACGCACAGGCCACAACCTACAAAGTAGTAATTGTACTATATCCAATTCTAAAAGATTGCAAGCTTCGCTGTCCTTTTTCTTTTCTTTTTCTTCAGCTTAAAATCTTAGTCTATAGCATCAATACAATGTTGTAAGGCATTCTACACGATCGTGACAGCAGTTGTCTGCTTACACTTACACTAAGGGCTAAGAACTATCTACCGAACCTGACTATAACTCTTATAAGTATTTTAAAGCGGAAGTTATAAGCTTGTTACAATTTAACAAAAACTGTTACTTTATAGGCACTTTTGACAATGTTTTTAAAGATTTATAAAAACGTATAGAAACTTAAGCAGCCTATTTTGCTAGGAAATATAGCATTAACGCTGCTATGCCTTTTACTGCTTTTACTAAAATAAAAAAAAAGGTTTGGCCTTGCTATAATAAACTAATTAACTGCAAGCAGTTTGCAAAGCTAGCTAACAAAGATTTTGCAGCGCTGTTTTTTAAATTTAAATAGCGCACTATTTAAGCTACCGCTTTTTAAAATGTAATAAAAAATCTACACCTTATATTTAAAAACTACAGTAAAAATATAAGTCTGCTTTACTATTAAATTAACAAGCTAAATAAACAAACCGTGTTTTTTAAAGTCGAAAAAGCTGCTTTTTAAGCAAAGCTTATAAAGTTAATACAAGGCAAGTTAAAAAACGCGGCGCTCTAAAACTCAAACTTTTGTAACCAAATCGCTACAAAAATTTAAAAAGCTTAGGCCGCCAAAATTAAAAACTTAAAAAAAACTAACAAAGCTTTACGTAGCAAGATTATTAGACTTGCTAGCTATATTAGTATAAAACCTAAAGATCTGCTAAAAAATACTAGTAAAAACAAGGACCTAAAAAGCAAAAACAAAAGCAAAAGCAAAAAACTTAACCGAAGCAACCGCAAAAGTACTCCCGCATTAAGCATCTCTAACTACATAAAGGAAAACATAAAGTTGTCAGCCAAAGTTAAAAACCCTCCTGTTTTTACTAACAACAAACCAGAACTAAACAAAGCAGAAGTCTGCTTTAAGCACTAGTTTATATTGCTAAAAAACAAGCTAGAAAAAAACTCCAACTACTTCTCTTTTAATAAAAAAAAGATTGCATATATTATTAGCCAAATAAAAAAATTAGTTTTAAAAAACATTATAAATTTTATTACAAATAATTATAATAAAAAGCTTATTTTTAAAACATCTTAAAAAGTTTTAAAGCATTTATACGCCTATTATCATAATCTTAATAAGTATAAAAAAGCCTGCGTTAAATACTACAACCTGCAAATAAAAGCTATAAACAAGTTTATTAAGTTTAACATTTAGTTCGCCTGTTAAGCTAGCTAAACATGCGTTAAAAAAAAATTTTTAAGCGCAACATGCAAAATAAGCTATTAAAGCAATTAAACAAAATTAATATTAAAAAAGCTATTAACAATAAAGTTATTTTTGCAAACTTTTGTAATCATATGCAGTTGTATAACTATTAACAGTATAAAAACTTTATTGCTAACAAAGCACTAAGCAACAAGAATCGTGGCAACACTAGCCCGGCCGGCTACAGCAATGCAAGTGCACCCACTTGCAAAAGCTTCAGAAATACCGGCCGTAGTAGTTTTAGCAGAAAAAACCGCAACGCCAATGCGGGCGCACAGGACAACAAGCACTATAAAATCTGCTCGCTAAAAAAAGCCAAAAATAAACATCTAGTATATACAAAGCCAGATTTTAATTAAACAAAGCGTCTAATTGCAAAAAGTTAGTGTTTTACTTGCTACAAGCTTGGTTACTGTAGCAATAATTGCTTTAAAAAAAATAACTACGCGCGCTTGGACAACGTTTGCATTAGCGCTATAGTCGCAAAAGCTATAAAAAAAAGCTACAAAAACTTAAAAAAAAAAGAAATAAAAAAGAAAGCTTAAAACAACTAGACTTTTTTTTTAAGCCTACATTAATATTGGCATTAAACATAAAGCAATACAAAAAGATTTTATTTGACTTTTTAAAAAAGCTATTAAAAAAAAACTTTTTATTTATAAATTGTACAATAGCTAATAATAAACTTATTTTAACTACAAAGGCATTAATTAATACAAAAGCAAATATATACATTTTTGTAAACGTAAGATTTGTAATAAAAGTAATAAAGTATTTTTGCCCGGAAAAAATAACCGGGTTTGCACTATTAGTTATAGCAAAGTACAATAGCAAGGCAACTTAAACAGTAAACATGGCGCTAAAAGTGCACTTCCGGGTGCAAGGCCGCATATTACCCAATATACCAATGTTAGTACTAAACATAAAAAACAATGTAATCATCAAAAAAAAATATTTCGATTACTATAACATTTTAGTAAACAGTTAACAAAAGCGATTGCTTTTTTTAAGCAATTAAAAATCAAAGTATTGTTTTTTAAAAATCTTAATAAATAAGGCTAAAAAATTGTTTACTAGTTCTATTTACTAAAAAAATATAAAACAACAGAAACAGCTCTTAGCTAAAGAAAATAAACGCTGCTAAAACGGACGTATAAGCCAAAAGCGCCACGCTAAAAAAGCCCGCATCGCTAAAAATTTAAATTCCAAAGATCTAAAAGCTAATAAACAAAACGAAAAAGCTTGCATTGCTAAAAATTTACACCATGTGCAAAACAAAATAGCAAAATTAAAAAAAGCCCGGAAAAAATCAGAAAAGCTACCCCCTTCCCCAACCACCACCTTTTCCAAAAATACCCCAGTTATTATTCTGCGACTTCTACAAGTAAGCTCCGACCTAAAAGCCAATCGAACACAACAAAGGTATAAGCGCATAAAGCGGATCTTCAACAAAAAAAACTACGAACCCCTACCCAACAGTCCCTTATACGTAAAAGTGGCGGACCGTCCAAAAAACAAAACACTGTACAACGCGCAAAAGCCGTACAAGCTAAGACGCAACGCTGTTAAATAGTACAAGCATCGCCCAATATAAATTGCAACAATAAGCAGCACCGCGTTTAAAATAATAGCGCGCAAAAAAACACTAAATTTAATATAATCACGCTGTGCAAGCTTAACAAATATATTAACACAAAAAAAAAGAAAATGCTATCTAAAAACAAAAAGAAATTGCAAAACGCCGCGCTAAAGATCATGCTGTCTCAGTGTCACAATCGTATAAAATGCCTTACAACATTGTATTAATGCTATAAACTAAGATTCTAAGCTAAAGAAAAAGAAAAGAAAAGGGACAGCAAAGCTTGCAATTTTTTAAAATTAGATATAGTACAATTACTACTTTGTAAATTATGGTTCGTACGTTTCTTATTAATATAACAATTTGGTGGTAATTTATGCGTTATATTCCCCTATTAAAACAGAAATACAGATCTTGATCCGTATTGATATTAAGTGTGGCGTTTAATTATTATAGCTTTTTCTGACTTTTTGGCTATATTGTTATCCGGGTGGTCCTTTGTGTATTTATTTGCGGCAGCTGCACGCATTTATTTTTTTAGTTTAACTAGTGGCCTTAAAGCTTTAAGGTATAGCTTATAAAATCGTTTAAGTGCAGCGGGTGCATTTTTAAAGTTTTTTGCTGAATACTATATATTGTTAGGGTTATATTTTTGTTAAAAGACCTGGTATTGCAGTGTGTAATATCTTCTGTGCAGGCATAATTTTTCCACTTTGTTTATTTTGTACTCAAATTTTCTGTTGATGTTTTCGGGTTTTAAAGGCGTTTAGATCTGTTGTAGTAATAAGTTATTATCTGCTTTTCGCAGTCGGTTAGCATAAAATAAGTTCTTCATTTTATATAATAAAAATAGGTTTAAAACGTAGCTATAGCTTTGTTTTTTTAGGATTTCGAATAGTTTTACAAATTGTAAGTCTAGCTAAGTAGTTAGTGCTTATATAAAAAACTTTTTCTTTTTAAAAAATACCTTATTTTCTATTTTAAAGTTAATTAGTTTGCGCTTTTTGTTGGCTTATAATTTTTGTTGTTTTTAGGCTGCTTTTGCTAATGCGTGTGCCATTTTTTGGACCTTTTGTGTTTATTTTATTAGTTTTAGTGCTAGCTTTTGCAACAGCATGCTAGTTTTTTTGTTTAAAAGTTTTATCGATAGTAAGTTATATATGTTAGTTTTTAAAGCTACTTTTAAAAAAGCTATATCTAGTAATAAATGCTATAATAAATTGTAAACAAAATTTAACGCTAATAAATAAAAGCTTTAATTATTTTAGTATTTATTAATATAAAATTGTAATCGTTAATCAAGTTTTTAGTTAATAAACTTGATTGCTTTTTATGTTTAAAAGTAGTAGGCGCTACTATTGCAATGTTTTGTTCTAGTTAACTTGTTAATCTTTTTTATAAAATCTAATATAAAAAGCCCTGCGTTATTTAATAGCTAGCAGTTTAGCATGCCGAAAAATCAATACAAAAAACAATAGTATCATGCTGCTACTGTTTCCGCCGTATTAAATTTTTTACCTAAAAATATAGCTAGCAAACAGCTAAACTTGTTTACAAAAGCCCAAACGTAATTATAGCTCCAGCAGTTTTTCAGCATATCTTTTTTATTTACTACTACTTGTTTTTACACTGCCTACAATATTAATATCGGGTGCAGTAGCCCAAATGTTTTATCTTAAAGTATTTTGTTTTTTTAACAGTCGTAGCAATTGCGCACATATCTTTTAACATCCTGCTTCAAATAAAGCTAATAAAAATCTTGTTCGATTACTTTAATTGTTTTGTTCTAGCTTAAATAAGCAGTAATCTTAAAGTAGTATAACTTTTTAATCAAAGCTGTCCGCAAAAAGATAATACTATCTAATATAGTCTTAGGCACCCATAGCCAATAATCTTTATAGCCCAACTTTTAGGCTTTGTTCTCTTTTTTAATTAGTTCTACTAGTTCAGCTTTTCTAAGTGCTACTTTGTTGCTTTCTATAGCAGCTATTAGTTCTTTTATAGCTTGAAGTTCAATTATAATCAAAGTGCGTTCCTTAGCTTTTTATGCTTTTATTATAAATAATTTAGCTATTTTTTTTAAATAAAGCATTAGCTACTACGTTTTTTTTTCTAGGTTTATATTAAAAAGTAATATTAAAGTTCGTTAAAAAGTCGGCCTACTAAACTTAGCGTATTAAAAGCACACGTTTAGTTAAAAAATACAAAAAGGCTTAATAATTAATAACAATAAAAAATTTCTGTTTTAAAAGCTTTAGGCAATAATGCTCTAAAGTTTGCACTACAGCTAACATTTTTCTGTCCTATATAAAGTAAGCCTTTTTTAGTGCAGTTATCGTTTTAAAAAAGTATTCCACAAGCTTTTATTTCTTGTTTTTTTGCTGCTGCTAAATAACTCTGCTAATAGCGTTTTTTAATACGTCAGTTTCTACTCAAGTAAATTGCTTTAAGCAAAAAAATGCTAATATTAATGTTTAGCATGCTAATTGCTTTATAGCTTCAAAAGCGTTCTTTTGTTTTAAGCCTTTTTTAAACAAAGCGTTCTTTTTAAATAACCGGTTTAATAGCTCTGCAATATCGCTAGCATAATAAATAAACATGCAAATAAAGTTATATAGTTTTAAAAAAAACTAAACTGCTTTAACTTTGTTAAAGTTTTTAAACTTCTAGTTTATAATAGCTTCAATCTTTGCTAAATCGATTTAAATATCAACTTTAGCTTTTATAATAACGCTTAAATAATTTATTGTAATAACATTAAATCAAAATTTTTTAATATTTTTTTGCAATTAAACTTTGTGCAAACAATAAATAATCTTTTTGCATTGCTCTTAATGCTTTTTTTTAGTTTTAAATATACTAATATATTATTAGCATACGCATTAACAAATTTGTTTAATAGTTTTTATAGTTAAGTATTAATAAAAAATTGCTACTATGCTAGGCCTACTTTAAAGCTAAAAAGAAGAACTTTTTACTAAAAAACTTTTTGTCGAGTATAAAAAGCTATAAAATATTAAAAGTTGATTAATATGTGTAGCTAATAAAAAGCTTTAATAACGTTAAGTTTGGAGTATTGTTTTGTATTTTAGCAGTTATAAATAGTACTGTTTAAATCTAAGGCTGGAACTACTTTATTCTTTAAGTATTAATTTTGCCAGCAGTAATTAATACAAAACCTTTGCTTTTGCAAATGCAGCTTAAAAGCAAATAAAACTAGCGCTGCGTCCACTTCTATAGCCGGTTTAATAAAGTCTATTTTTAGTAGCTAATTTACCACTTTTTTTTTTAAAAGTAGATACTAAATCGGAGTTCAGTATTTTAAAAGCTTACTGTTTTATACTTTTTTATTAAGTTTAAAAACTATATCGTATTCTAGTTATAATAAAAGCAAAATGTTTGCTTTTTTTTTCGAAAAAAAACTTTTTAGGTGTGCTAGTGGCTTTAGAAAAAAACGTCGAACTAAAGCTACGTGCTTAGGATTTTCGTTTACAAAAAACAGTATACGCTTTTTATTGTGCGTTTTTTAAAGCTTAACTGCTTTTATGTTTATAGTTTTTTTGTTTTTAGATAATTTTACAAATTTAATAAGTATTAGTTTAGTTAGCATTTTTAGCGCTAGCTTAGCTTATTGTTAACGGTTTAAGTTATTTTTAACTTGTTTTATAATTTCTTAAATTATAGCCCGGTTTTTTATTTTTTTCGCGCTTATTGTAGCGGCAGCTAACTTTTTTTTTTTTGCTTTTTAGAGTATGCAGTACTTTTTTTCTAAAGCCTAATTTTGCTAGTTTATATTTTGCTAAACGTTAAAATCGATTTAGCGTTTAGCTTTATTTAGTAGTTAAATTTAAATAGCTAAAAAGTATTTTGCTAATGCAAGTTGATTTTTAGGCTATACCAAGCGTTGTTTTTTGCAGTTTAAAAAAAGGTTATGCTTAATAAGCTAATTTATGCCAATTATAACCTTATAACCTATGTTTGTTATTTAGAACACTTGGTTTTTAAAATAGCAGCCATCGATTTTCAAAATGGCTACCAAATGCTTTTTTATTAAGCCTGCAGTTTTTCTGCAATAGTTAAACAAAAGTATTAATTAGTCTAAATAAATTATTTATGTATTAAGTTGTTGCTTGACTTGTTTAGCTAATTTTTTGCTTACTAATAAATTTGTTTATGCTTTAATATTATATAACGCAATAGTTTTTATTCTAAAGTCACCCATTTGTAATTATATTTTTTAATTAAATAGTGTTAACTTTTTCTAGCTATTTGTCACAATTGTGTAAAATGCCTTACAATATTGTATTAATGCTATAAACTAAGATTTTAAGCTGAAGAAAAAAAAAAAAAAAGGGGCAGCAAAGCTTGCGATCTTTTAAAATTAAATATAATACAATTACTACTTTATAGGTTGTAGTCCATACGTTCCTTATCGATATAACAGTTTGGTAGTAGTTTATGCGTTATATTTCCTTACTAAAACGAAAATACAGATCTTAATCTATATCGATGCTAAGTGTGGCGTCTAGTTATTATGGCTTTTTCTAACTTTTCGGCTATATTATTATCTAGGTAGTTTTTTGCGTGTTTATTTGCAGCAGCTGCGCGCATTTATTTTTTTAGTTTAACTAGTAGCTTTAAAGCTTTAGAGTATAGCTTATAAAATCGTTTAAGTACAGCAAGTGCATTTTTAAAGTTTTTTGCTAAGTACTATGTATTGTTAAGGTCACATTCTTGCCAAAAGACCTAATATTGCAGTATGTAATATCTTCTGTGCAAGCGTAATTTTTCTACTTTGTCTACCTTGTACTCAGATTTTCTGTCGATGTTTTTAGGTTTTAAAAGCGTCTAAATCTATTGTAATAATAAGTTGTTATCTGCTTTTCGCAGTTAGTTAGCGTAGAATAAGTTCTTTATTTTATATAATAAAAATAAGTTTAAAACGTAGCTATAGCTTTATTCTTTTAAAATTTCGAATGGTCTTACGAATTATAAGTCTAACCAAGTAATTAGTGCTTATATAAAAAACTTTTTTTTTTTAAAAAATACCTTGTCTTTTATTTTAAAGTTAACTAGTTTACGCTTCTTGTTGGCTTATAATTTCTGTCGTTTTTAAGCTGCTTTTGCTAATGCGTGTGCCATTTTTTAGACCTTTTATATTTGTTTTATTAGTTTTAGTGCCAGCTTTTGCAGCAGCGTACTAGTTTTTTTGTTTAAAAGTTCTGTCAATAGTAAGTTACGTATGTTAGTTCTTAAAACTATTTTTAAAAAGGCTATATTTAATAATAAGTGCTACAATAAGTTGTAAGCAAAATCTAACGCTAGTAAGTAAAAGCTTTAGTTATCTTAGTATTTGTTGATATAAAATCGTAGTTGTTAGTTAAGTTCTTGGTTAATAAATTCGATTGCTTTTTATATTTAAGAGTAGTAGGCGCTACTATTGCAATATTTTGTTTTAATTAACTTGTTAATCTTTTTTATGAAATCTAATATAAAAAGCTTTGTGTTATTTAACAGCCAGCAGTTTAGTATGCTAAAAAATCGATATAAGAAATAATAGTACTATACTGTTATTGTTTTTGCTGTATTAAATTTTTTACTTAGAAATATAGCTAGCAAACAGCTAAACTTGTTTACAAAAGCCTAAACATAATTATAGCTTCAACAGTCTTTCAGCATGTTCTTTCTGTTTACTACTACCTGTTTCTATACTGTTTGCAATATTAGTATTAAGTACAGTAGCCTAAATGTTTTGTCTTTAAATATTTTGTTTTTTTAACAGTTGTAGCAGTTGCGCATATATTTTTTAACATTTTGTTTTAAATAAAGCTAATAAAAATCCTGCTTAATTGCCTTAATTGTTTTGTTCTGGCCTGGATAAGCAGTAATTTTAGGGTAGTATAACTCTTTAATTAAAGCTGTTTGCAAAAAGATAGTACTATCTAAGGTGGTTTTGGGCACCTATAGCCAATAGTTTTTATAGCCTAACTTTTAAGCTTTGTTTTTTTTTTTAATTAGTTCTACTAGTTTAGCTCCTTTAAATGCTATTTTGTTGCTTTTTATAGCAACTATTAATCTTTTTATAGCTTGAAGTTTAATTATAATTAAAATGCGTTCCTTGGCTTTTTATGCTTTTATTATAAATAACTTAGCTGTTTTTTTAAATAAAGCATTAGCTACTACGTTTTTTTTTCTAGGTCTATACTAAAAAATAATATCAAAGTTTGTTAAAAAGTTGGCTTACCGAACTTAGCGTGTTAAAAGCACACGTTTAATTAAAAAGTATAAAAGGGCTTGATAATTAATAACAACAAAAAATTTCTGTTTTAGGAGCTTTAGGCAATAATGCTTTAAGGTTTGTACTATAGCTAACATTTTTTTGTTTTATATAAAATAAGCTTTTTTTAGTACAGTTATCGTTTTAAAAAAGTATTTTACAGGCTTTTATTTTTTGTTTTCTTGCTGCTGCCAAATAATTTTGCTAGTAGCGTTTTTTAATACGTTGGTTTCTACTTAAGTAAGTTGCTTTAAACAAAAAAATACTAGTACTAATGCTTAGCATGCTAATTGTTTTATAGCTTTAAAAGCGTTTTTTTGTTTTAGGCTTTTTTTAAACAAAGCGTTTTTTTTAAATAACTAGTTCAATGGTTCGGCAATATTGCTAGCGTAATAAATAAACATGCAAATAAAGTTATATAGTTTTAAAAAAAACTGAACTGTTTTAACTTTGTTAAAGTTTTTAAACTTTTAATTTATAATAGCTTTAATTTTTATTAAGTCGATTTAAATACTAACTTTAGCTTTTATAATAACGCTTAAGTAATTTATTATAATAACGTTAAATTAGGATTTCTTAATATTTTTTTGCAATTAAACTTTATGCAAACAATAAATAATCTTTTTGTATTGCTTTTAATACTTTTTTTTTAGTTCTAAGTATACTAATATATTATTAGCATACGCATTAATGAATTTGTTTAACAATTTTTATAGTTAGGTATTAATAAAAAATTGCTACCAAGCTAGGCTTATTTTAAAGCCAAAAAAGAGAACTTTTTACTAAAAGACTTTTTTGTTAAGTGCAAAAAGCTGTAAAATATTAAAAGTTAATTAACATGTATAGCTAATAAAAAGCTTTAATAACGTTAAGCTTGGAGTATTGTTTTGCATTTTGGCAGTTATAAATAATACTGTTTAAATTTGGAGCTAAAACTACTTTATTTTTTAAGTATTAATTTTGTTAGTAGTAATTAATATAAAACTTTTGCTTTTGCAAATAGGGCTTAAAAGCAAATAAGACTAGCGCTGCGTTTACTTTTATAGCCGGTTTAATAAAGTCTATCTTTAGCAGCTAGTTTATTACTTTTTTTTTTAAAAGTAAATACTAAATCAAAGTTTAGTATTTTAAAAGCTTACTGTTTCATACTTTTTTGTTAAGTTTAAAAACTATATTGTGTTTTAGTTGTAATAAAAACAAAATGTCTACTTTTTTCTTTAAGAAAAAATCTTTTAAGTGTGCTAGTAGTTTTAAAAAAAAACGTCGAACTAAAGCTACGTGCTTAGGGTCCTCGTCTACAAAAAACAGTATGCGCTTTTTATTATACGTTTTTTAAAGCTTAACTGCTTTTATGTTTATAGTTTCTTTGTTTTTAAGTAATTTTATAAACTTGATAAATATTAGTTTAGTTAGCATTTTTAGCGCCAGCTTAACCTATTATTAACAGTTTAGGTTATTTTTAATTTGCTTTATAATCTTTTAGATTATAGCCCAGTCTTTTATTTTTTTTGCGCTTATTATAGCAGCAGCTAACTTTTTTTTTTTCGCTCTTTAAAGTATGCAATACTTTCTCTCTAAAGCCTAATCTTGCCGGTTTGCGTTTTATTAAACGCTAAAATCGATTTAGCGTTCGGCTTTGCTTAATAGTTAAATTTAGATAGCTGGAAAATACTTTGCTAATGCAAGTTAATTTTCGGGCTATACTAAGCGTTATTTTTTATAGTCTAAAAAAAAATTATGCTTAACAAGCTAATTTATGCCGATTATAACCTTGTAACCTGT
The DNA here is from genome assembly GCA_022495195.1 of Xylaria digitata. Taxonomy (NCBI): domain Eukaryota; kingdom Fungi; phylum Ascomycota; class Sordariomycetes; order Xylariales; family Xylariaceae; genus Xylaria; species Xylaria digitata. The sequence continues at coordinate 43,742 of MU377176.1, forward strand.
GTTTGTTATTTAAAATACCTGGTTTTTAAAACGGTAGCTATCGATTTCCAAAGTAGCTACCAAATGCTTTTTCATTAAGCCCGCAGTTTTTCTGCAGTAGTTAAATAAAGGTATTAGTTAGTCTAAATAAATTATTTGTACATTAAATTATTGCTTAACTTGTTTAGCTAATTTTTTGCTTACTAATAAATTTGTTTATGCTTCGGTATTATATAACGCAATAGTTTTTATTTCAAAGTTATCTACTTATAATTATATTTTTTAATTAAATAGTATTAACTTTTTTTGGCTACTTACTTTAGTTAATAAAAAAAATAGAACTGTTAAAAAAACTTTTAACAGTTTTGCTAGTTTTTTAAGTTATTTGAGCTAGATAAGTTGTTGCCCGCTTCTTTTTTAGCTGGCTAAACTCTGTTTATATTTGCCTGCTTTTTAAAGCAGTCGGCTACTTTATGTTCTGGTTTACTGCATACAAAGCACATATTATTGTTTTAATAAACCTTTTTTTTTTTATCGGTTAGCGCTTGTCTAAGTTGGCCGGCTGTTTTAATAAAGTTAAATTTGTTAGAAGCTTGCCGCAGAGTTTTCGCAGTTAGGTTGCCAGCCCTAGCTCTAGCTCCGCAGTTAGCGCTAGTTTTTTGGCGTTGCTAAAAAGCGTATTCGTAGTTAAATACAGCTTTAGCTACTTTGTTGCAAAAGCGTTTATAAGTTATGCTTAGGTTAGTGCTGGCTTTAAAGATCTTGCTGCTTAAGTTTACGTCAATATAGCTTTAAAAGATCTGGGGCCATTTGCTTTTGGGCAGCTTAGACTTTTAGGCAAAGCTGTTAAACTAAAAAATAAATCGATAAATGTTGCTATTTTTATTAGGCTTAAAGCAAAAAGTCTCTAGTTCTTTGCAAGCTAAAGCGGCTTGATTTAGGTTATAATAAGCTGTTTTTAAAGTTTAAATCAATTCGGCAAGTTTACTAAATGGACGTTTAACAAAGCAAAATTAAGTTTTAACAGATTTTTTAGCGTTTTTTTTTTAGTAAAAATATTATATAGCGCATGCGGCTTTGTTTAATACAGAAAATAGTAAGGTTTTTTTTAATTTGTCGGCTAATTTTTTAAGCCAATTGTTAAAAAGGTTTTTGTTGCTTACGAACTTATCCGGGTTTGCTTTTTGGGTTTTTGCTTTTTTTTTGTAGTTTTTGCTAGCTGCGTTGATTGGGTGGCTAATAGGTTTAAACATTTTCTATGCGGCTATGCTTACGGGTTTAAAGCTGGTGCTGCCAAAGGCGCTGCTTTCGGTGCTTTTGCGCTGTTGTTTACCCGGTGGAAGCGTGTTAGCTTGTTGTTGGATCTAAGCTTGCAACTGCTTAATCAGCTGGTAAAGACGCTGAATCTTGTTTTAGTTGTTTTTGGCCATGGTTTTTGGCGTAGGTGTTACTTGTTTTTCTTTAGGTTTGGGGGCGTTTAGGAAAGCCTTTGTCTCCTGTTTTTTTTTTTCGATCGACTAGATCGGTGTGTTAATAGTTGGGTCTCTTGGTGGCGTACTTTTTGGCGCCGTGTATGATTGCAGTTTTGCAGATCTTTTTAGGTTTGTAATGGGCACCGAAAAAATTCCTCGGGGTGGCATGTGGTTGTATCAGATAGTTGCACTTGTTTTGGTGGTCGCGTGCTAACTAAAGAAAAAGGGTAGTGTTTTTATGTTTTGCTTACTATAGCGAAAAATGAGGTTTTGTATTTGGTGGACGCTTGACAGCGAGAATGAGGGAGCTTAGAATAGTGTTACGATCGTGTAGAATGCTTTATAACATTGTATTAATGCTATAGACTAAGATTCTAAGCTGAAGAAAAAGAAAGGAAAAGGGGCAGCGAAGCTTGCGATCTCTTAGAATTGGATATAGTACAATTACTACTTTGTGGGTTGTGGTCCGTGCGTTCCTTATTGATATAACAGTCTGGTGGTGGTCCATGCGTCACACTATTTACTTTAGCTAATAAAAAAAGTAAAACTGTTAAAAAAATTTTTAACAGTTTTGCTAGTTTTTTGAATTATTTGAGCTAAATAAGTTGTTGCCCGCTTTTTTTTTAGTTAGCTAAACTCTGTTTATATTTGCCTACTTTTTAAAGCAGTTAACTACTTTATGTTTTAGTTTGCTACATCCAAAGCATGTATTATTGTTTTAATAAACCTTTTTCTTTTTATTGGTTAGCGCTTATTTAAATTGGCCGGCTGTTTTAATAAAGTTAGGTTTGTTAAAAGCTTGCCGCGGAGTTTTTGCAGCTAAATTGCCGGCCTTGGCTCTAGCTTCGCAATTAGTGCTAGTTTTTTAGCGTTGCTAAAAAGCATGTTTGTAGTTAAATATAGCTTTAGCTACTTTGTTGCAAAAGCGTTTGTAAATTATGCTTAAGTTAGTATTAGCTTTAAAGATCTTGCTGCCTAAGTTTATATTAATATAGCTTTAAAAGATTTAGGGCTATTTGCTTTTAAATAGCTTAGATTTTTAGGCAAAGCTGTTAAACTGGAAAATAAATTAATAAATGTTGTTATTTTTACTAGGCTTAAAATAAAAAGTCTTTAGTTTTTTGCAAGCTAAAGCGGCTTAATTTAAGTTATAATAAGCTGTTTTTAAAGTTTGGATTAATTCGGCAAATTTATTAAATAAACGTTTAACAAAGCAAAATCGAGTTTTAATAAATCTCTTAACGTTTTTTTTTAGTAAAGACATTATATAGCGCATACAGCTTTGTTTAATACAGAAAGTAGTAAGGTTTTTTTTTAATTTATCGGCTAGCTTTTTAAGCTAGTTGTTAAAAAGGTTTTTGTTGCTTATAAACTTATTTAGGTTTACTTTTTAGGTTTTTGCTTTTTTTTTATAGTTTTTGCTAGCTACGTTGATTGGGTAGCTAATAAGTTTGAACACTTTTTATGCAGCTATACCTACGGGTTTAAAGCTAGTGCCGCTAAAGGCGCTGCTTTTAGTACTTTTACGTTATTGTTTACCCAGTGGGGACGTGTTGGCTTAATGCTGAATTTAAGCTTACAACTGCTTAATCAGCTAATAAAAACGCTGAATCTTGTTTTAGTTGTTTTTGGCTATAGTTTTTAGTATAAGTGTTACTTGTTCTTTTTTTAGTTTAAAAGCGTTCAAAAAAGCCTTTGTCTTTTATTTTTTTTTTTTTTTAATTAATTAAATTAGTATGTTAATAGTTGGGTTTTTTAGTGGCGTACTCTTTGGCGCTATATATGATTATAGTTTTGTAAATCTTTTTAAGTTTATAATAAGCACCGAAAAAGTTCTTTGGAGTAATATGTAGTCGTGTTAAATAGTTGCATTTGTTTTTTAGTAATTGCGTGCTAACTAGAAAAAAAAAGTAATGTTTTTGTGTTTTGCTTACTACAGCAAAAAATAAAGTTTCGTATTTAGTTAACGCTTAACAGCAAAAATAAAAAAGCTTAAAATAGTGTTACAATTGTGTAAAATGTCTTACAACATTGTATTAATGCTATAAACTAAGATTTTAAGCTGAAAAAAAAGAAAAAAAAAGGGACAGCAAAGCTTGCAATCTTTTAGAATTAGATATAGTATAATTACCACTTTGTAGATTGTGGTCCGTGCGTTTCTTATCGATATAACAGTCTGGTGGTGGTCCATGCGTCACACTCAGCACCACAATTACCTAGACGTTTTTAGCAAGGCAACATCAAATAAACTTGCACTACGCAGGCCCAGGGTTGATCACTGCCTAGTTCTAAACGAAGCACCAGAAACGCTAAAATACAGCCCGCTCTATAAGATGTCACTAGAAAAAGCGGAAGCGTGCCGCAAGTACATTATAAAAAACCTGGCCAAAGGCTTTATTAAGCCAACAACGGTCCCCTGGGCTACGCCAGTCCTACTTGCCAAAAAAGCAGACAGCACGTTGCACATATGCGTTAACTACCGGAAGCTCAATACATTAACACAGAAAAACTAATACCCTTTACTTCTTATCGATAAGACCTTTACACGCCTTGCAAAAGCAAAAATCTTTACAAAAATCAATATTTAACAAGCTTTTTACAAAATACAAATAGCAGAAAGCAACAAAAAGATTACAGCTTTCTGCACACGGTTCAGTACTTATTAATACAAAATATTGCCGTTTAGTCTTACTAACAAACCGGCTACATTCTAACGTTTTATTAACAACATGCTACAAAAACATTTGGATATTTTTATTACAGCGTATATTAACAACATTCTAGTTTACTTAAAAAACAAATTAGAGCACAAGCATCATGTTAATTAGGTTTTGCAAAAGCTTAAAAAAGCTAGGCTATAAGCCGACTTAAAAAAATGCAAGTTTTATATAAAAAAAACAAAGTTTTTAAAATTTGTTGTTAAAGCCAACAGAATAAATGTTAATCCTAACAAAGTTAAAATAATCTAAGCATAAAAACCGCCGGTATTAAACAGCAAAACATAACTAAAAAAGCTTAAGTTATTTTTAAGGTTTTACAACTTTTACAAGCGGTTTATAAAAAAATATAAGCGCATTACTAAGCCATTATTAGATTTAACAAGTACAAAAATGTTATTACAATAAACAAAAGCCTATTAAAAAGCGTTTAACACATTACGCAAGAAATTAACAAACCTACCAGTGTTGCAACACTTTTCTTTTAAGGCTAAAACAACAATAGAAACAGATGCGTTCAACGGCGTTGCTGCAAAAGTGCTGTTGTAGCGCAATAACCCTAAGGATTCTTAGAAACCAGTAGCGTTCTTCTCAAAGTGTTACGAACCAACAGGAAGACGGCCTGAAAGGAAGACCTAGCGCGGTCATGGACCAGATGAGGGGCTGGACCAGGAGACAAGCTACAGCCAATCATGGGCGCAGGGGTCACGTGATAAATAGTCAAGATAGCCAGCTATCCATTGCTATCCAGGAAATATGTAAAGAAAAGAAATACTATAAGAACGTGAAGAGTTCTTTTTATAATTAGCATTAGTTTTTCCTTATTTTACTGTTTAATCTAAGCTTATAGTCTAGTTTTTGGAATATACTATAAGAGAGTTACCCTTTTAACGATCACCGACCCTACCTTTGTACAGTATCCTCTATAACACACTTTACTAAGCGTTACCCTCCTTAGTTATACGGACTAAACAACAATCTACACCTGTAAATAAACCAACCTATATAAAAAGCTTACTTATATTAAAAATAAAACCCGTTTATTACATTTTAAACAGTCGACTTTCTCAGGTGTTATACAACATTATATAAAAGTGCAAAGCGAAATAGCGGAACTTATAGACCTAACTCCAAAGGCAGTAACTTCTGCCCTAAATTAGTTACAAACAAGAATTAACCAACTTGAATCGACAAATCAGCATTTTGATAAACAAGTTAACAATGTATAACAAACAAACTAACAACTTAAAAATCAACTTAACAATGCACTTAAGATCAAGCAGCACAAACCTAACAAACCAAACAAGTTTAAAGGATTTTAAAAACACTTTAAAGGATTTTTAACCCAGGTTAAAGCTTATGTAAGGCATTATAAAAATGATTTTTAGAATAAAAAAGAAAAAGTTTTTTGTACAGCAAAATTTTTAGCAAAAAGTGCGCTAAAATGGTTTAAACCACGCATAAAAAAGTACATAAAAACAAAAAAAAATAATTAGAACATTAAAACTAAAAATATATTCAAAAATATAGATAGATTTGCTAAAGCTTTAATAAACATGTATAAAAATCCAGAAAAAGAACAGCAGGCTAAACAGCAGCTGTTAAAAATTAAACAAACCGGACCGGCATACAAGTATGCAGCAGAATTTTGCAAACTAGTATTACAAACTTTATAAAACGACAACAACACTTTAATAGCAATCTTTTGCAAAAAATTAAAAGATCTAGTTTAAAATAAACTTTATAGAGACGACCGACCAAAAGATTTCGAAAAGTATATGGCTAAAGCAATTAAAATCAATAATCGATTGTTTAAAAGACAACAACAGAAAAAAGAACAAAAATTGAATTTTATAGCTAATACAGAACAAACTCAAAAAATACAAACAACGGCAACAGGTATACACCCAAAACTAATAAAACTTGGGGCTATAACTATTACGAAGCTTCTAAAAAAAGAACAAAACTAAGTTAAATGTTTCAACTGCGGACAAAAAGGGCACTACGCAAAAAAGTACAAAAAGCCTAAGCGCTTACAAAACAAAGAGCACTTTAAAACAACGCAGATATTTATAATAAAAATTTAAACAAAATAAACCATCAAGCAACAACAACAAACAAAATATATTAAAAAATGTGGAACATGTTCAAAACTATATCAAAAATGCAAGGTACACCTATACACAAAAAAATTTGTATATATATAAAACATAAAATGTTTTTGTTAAAAAAACAGCAATAACTGTTATATTTATGCAAATAAATAGACTACAGAAAAAGGAAAGGAACGCAAGATTATAACTTTTATTTACAAAACTGCAAGCATTAATAACAACTTTATAGACAACGATTGGCTAAAAGAGGAACAATGCCCAGCAGAACAAAACTGCAAATACAGGTAGTGCAACCACTAGAATAACTCAGAGTGGCTTAAAAATGCTGTAGCAAAATCAATTCAACAAAGAAATACGCGTTATCAAACTATTAAAAATAACTAAATAAAACGAAAACAAGATTTCAGAACTACTTATAAAGTACTACAAAAAGAACCAACGGGCATACAATGGCCAAAATTAGCAAGAATTTAAAAAATAAAAGAATTAGAATTGTTAGTAAAAGCAGGAACCAACATTACTAACAATTTAAAAACGATTGTACAACTTATAGCAATAAGTTATTAATATAACGGAACGATAATACTAAATAAAAATCAGCTGTTACCAAAACATAAAATGCACTACAAAATCTCTTAAACATGCTGTGTAGTATATTAATATCATATCTATATAGTGAACAAGATACAAAACCAGTGGTTTTTACAACGAATTAACAAAAATCTAATAAAGAAACCATACAAAATTAACAAAGTCAGACATTTGTTACTTAAACATTAAAACTCAAACGGTTATGCTATTTTTAAAAAGGACTTAAAACAAACTTAAAAATGTATTAATTATAAAGGAAAATCAAAATTATGTACTTATAACCAGTGTTAGGTATGTGCGATAAAGAAATTAGAAATCTACTGAAAAAGGCAAAAGGCTAAGGCCGAAGCCAGTACACAACAACTTACCTTTAAAAAAAAGAAGAAATTATCTCTACGAACAGAAAAAAACCTAAAGCAGCAAGCAGCAGTATTCTTTAACATAATATCCGGGATGTTGGCCTAAGATAATGAAAATAGCAGAAACAAAGGCAAAAACCGACGACAGAAAGCCTAGAAAACAAAAAACAACAAAGAGCAGTTAGCATAAACCGACGACTATCTTAATCAATCAAAAGGTCTTTGTGTGCAGCAAACATGTACACAGAAGCACAAGTATTAGTGGACATAAGCTATTAAAAAAAGCGAATAAAGGTCTTACTTAATACAGAAGCTTCACAAGATTTTATCTTTTTACAATTTGTTTAGGAAACAAAAATACTAACAAAATCTAAGAACAACCCCTACTTACTCACAACAGTTGATAGAAGTCCAAGTATTTATGACGGTAGCATAGTTAAATAGGAAACTGCAAAACTCTTTTTTAACATTTATGGTTATAAAGAAAGACTTACGCTTGATATTACTGATACGCACAGTTTTAATGCAATTTTAAAGATACCCTGGTTAAGGAAAAGCAATCCTAAAGTGAATTGGGGCACCGGCCAGCTTTAATGGGATACGCTAGGAAGAAATTTAGCTTTTAATAAGCCAAAAAAAGCGTCAAGCAAATTTAAAAAGGGCATAGCAATATACCTAGTAGTTAAAAAACTAAAGGCAGAACAAAAGAATGATATACCAAAGGAGTACGCAGAGTTCGCCAACTTATTTAAGCAACCAGAAGAAACGGGATTATTAGAACACAACAAATGAGATTATTATATACTTTTAAAAGAAGGACAACATTTAAGACATTTTCTAATGTACAAAATGAACCGAGATCAGCTAAAAGAGCTAGATCGATATTTAAGGGAGAATCTGAAGAAGGGATTTATCCAACCATCACAATCCTCAGCAGGATACCCAATCCTATAAGTACTAAAGAAGACAGGAAAGAATAGAGAACCAAAATGGAGATTAATGGTTGATTACTGCTATAGAAACTTTATAACGCAAAAATTTGCAGGACTAATACCATGGATCGATAATTTAAGAGATCGACTCTATAAAGCAAAATGGTTTATAGCGTTAGATTTGCCAAACGCCTACTATTAAATACGAATAGCTAAAAAAAACAAATGAAAAACGGTATTTAAAACACTCTATAGACTATATAAGTATTAGGTAATGCTATTCGGGCTTACTAATGCATTAATAAGTTTTTAAAAAATAATTATAAATGTGCTGCAAAACTATTTGGATTAAATCGTAGTAGTTTACCTAAATAATATTCTAATTTACTCAGAAACCTTAAAAAAGCATAAAAAACATGTAAAAAAGATACTTAAAGCATTACAAAATGCCAAACTAAAAGTTCACCCAAACAAAAGCAAGTTTTATACGCAAAAAGTGGACTTTTTAGGATTCACCATAACCCCAGGCGAAATAAGAATTTAGAAATCTAAAATCGAAGCAGTAAAAAAATGGCCCACACTAACTAGCATTAAAAATATAAAATCGTTCATAGGATTTACTAACTATATGCAACCCTTAGTTGCAAAATTTGAGAAATATGCGGCACTACTTACAAATCTTACGAAGAAAAACGCAGTGTTTAAATAAAAAGCAAAAGAACAAAAAACGTTCGAACAGATTAAAAAGGCGATTTTTACGGAACCAGTAATACAATTACCAGACCTAGACAAAGAATTTGAGGTCGAAATTAACGCATGCAATACAGCAATAGGCGGACAACTAGAACAGCAAAATAAAAATAAAAAGCTACATCCGGTGGCATTCTTTTCGAAGAAATTCTCAGGACTAGCAATAAACTATCAAATACCAAACAAAAAGCTTATAGCTATAGTTTAAGCATTTAAAAAATAAAAACATTATTTAAGTAAGACCCTAACACCAGTCAAAGTTTTTTTAAACCATAAGAACCTAACTTTGTTTATAACAACCAAAGTTTTAAACAAACAACAAGTTAAATAAGCAGAATTTTTGTCGCAATTTAACTTTAAGATTATTTATATTAAAAAAAAGAAGAATTGAAAAGCGGATATTCTAAGCCGAAAAAACGAACATAAAGCGGATCAGCTAAAGAAAAGCCAAGTATTATTTTAAGAAAGACCTAAAAAAACTTTTGTTTTAGCATTAGCACACATGAAGCAGTTACTTAATAATCAATGGATAAAACGAATTAAAAAAGCAGCACTGTATCCAGCACCAAATGCGATACCAAGCCTAATCGACAAAGATAGATGGCCTAGGTATGAAACAAAGGTAGTAATACCTAATAGTCTACAAAAAGAATTTGCTCAGCATTTCTACAAAACACCACTACACAGACATCAAGGATTCTACAAAACTTATGAAAGGTTTAAACGCAACTTTATAATGCGGAACCAAAATCAGATTTTTAAAACAGTATGCAAAAAGTGTAACCTTTGCAAAAAGGCAAAAGCAGCAAAACATAGGCCTTATGAACTATTACAGCCTATTAAAATACCCAACAGGGCATAGAAAGTCATATCATTTGATTTTATTGTTAAGCTACCAAAATCGAAAGAACTAATGACAAAAGTTGAATATAATTCGATCCTGGTTATTGTAAACAAACTTACAAAGTATGGACATTTTGTGCCATACAAAGAATTAAGTACGGCAGAAGAACTCGCGTACACAATATCGCGGCATGTTTTTAGTAAACATAGCATACCGGAAAAAGCTATTACAAATAGAGGCACCACTATAGCTTTTAAGTATTGGCAATCATTAATAAAGGCTTTAGGGATTAAGCATCGGCTATCTACAGCCTATTACCTACAAACAGATAGACAAACCAAAAGATTAAACCAAACGTTAGAGCAATATCTACGGTGTTATCTTAATAAGCAACAAAATAATTGGGTTAAGTTGTTACTTTCAGCAGAATTCGCATATAACAGCTTAAGCAACAAAAACATAAAGATGTTACTATTTAGGGCAAACTATGGGTTTGACCCAGAAGACAATCGAACACAAATTCCAGGAGCAACGGCGCCAATAGCAAAAAAACAAGCAAACAAGCTCATCAGAATACAACAAAAACTTAGGAACAACTTAACATTTATTTAGCAACATATGAAGGCATACTACAATAAATCAAAGTTGTCGGAGCCAACCTTAAAAAAAAGAGATAAAGTGTATCTTTTAAAAAGAAACATTAAAACCAAACAACCCAGCAACAAACTAAATTTCAAACAAATTAGACCATTTAAAATTAAAGAAGTTATCTCAGAAACTAATTATTAACTATTATTACTTCACAAAATAAGGATACACCCAATTTTTCATATCTCATTGTTAGAAAAAGCACTAGATAACACTACGCTAAAAACGTTTATCGAGGTAAAAAAAGACTAAGCAGAATACGAAATAGAAAAAATACTGGACTCACGTTAGAAAAAACGCACCATAAAGTATTTAATCAAATGGACAGGATACTTACACGCAGAAAATACTTAAGAACCTAAGAGGCATTTGCAGCATGCGATGCAGGCGGTTACAACGTTTCACCAACAGCACCCTAATCGACCAAGGCCAAAAAAGCAGGGTTTATCTCCCAAGCGGAAAGAGAGTTAAGCGCGTTCTAGTCGGGAATAGACGAGGCAGCTACAGAAGCGGCGGTCTCATTAACTTAACAACTTTCCTCCTTACGCTCGCGCCTTTCAAAGGACTCAAACTCCTCCAAATCCACAATACCACAAGCTACAGCTTTTATCATCTTATTATACCACATTTTCTTTTGTTTACGAAAATAACGCACACGGGCAAGCGCTAACTCGGCAGCCTCCTCAGAAACTTCCAGTTCTTCCTCTAGCAACTTGTGTTGTGCAGCGATTTTGTTAAGCTGCTCGACAGACAAACCTTTGGCATCACACCGAAAGCAGACATCGCAAATACAAGCAAAACAGCAACTCGATTCGGATTCGGTAAATAAGCACTCAAATCCACGTCGTTGGCAATAAGAGCACAGAAAGGACATAGTGATCAGAGCGCAGAAAATAACGGCAGAAAAAAAGGAATTACGCTCTGCAAGTTTCTTATTGGACGATGGTTCCCTGCAACGTTTTTCCACACGATTAGCCATAATAAAAAATAAGGCAAAAAAAAAGGAATCATGCAGAAGGCACGGACACTCACTATTTATTATTGAGGACAATAATTCTAGGAAAAAAGGAATAGTGTTACAAACCAACAGAAAAACGGCCTAAAAGGAAGACCTAGCGCGGTTATGAACCAGATGAGAGGCTGGACCAGGAGACAAGCTACAGCCAATCATGGGCGCAGGGGTCACGTGATGGATAGTCAGAATAGCCAGCTATCCATTGCTATCCAGAATAATTGGAATAGCCAACTATCCATTGCTATCCAAAATAGTTAAAATAGCCAGCTATCCATTGCTATCCAAAATAGTTAGAATAGCCAGCTATCCATTGCTATCCAGGAAATATATAAAAAAAAGAAATACTATAAGAACGTAAAAAGTTCCCTTTATAATTAGCATTAGTCTTTCCTTACTTTACTGTTCAATCTAAGCTTATAGTCTAGTCTTTGGAATACATTATAAAAAAGTTACCCTTCTAACGATCACCGACCCTACTTTCGCACAGTATCCCCTATAACACACTTTACCGAGCGTCACCCCCCCCAGTCATACGGATTAAACAACGATCCACACCTGTGAGTGAACCAACCTATGTGGAAGGCTCACCCATATCAGGAATAGGACCCGTTCGTTACACAAAGGCATTACACAGGGCAGAGCTAAATTATAGGATTCATAACAAAAAAATGCTAGCAGTTATAAAAAGACTACTGTGCTAACATAACAAATTAATCGGCCTGCAACAACAGCAACTATTTACAATTATTACAAACTATAAAGCGCTTAAATACTTTAGTATAAAACAATTGCTAAATCTTTAACAAGCTAATTAGGCCAAACTTATAGCTTATTACAACTTTGTAATTATTTACCGACTAAGCACTAAAAACACAATTGCCGATATATTGTCTTGCCTTGCAAAAGACTTTAAAACTCAAAAGCAAAAAAAGGACAACTAGCGTACCATGGCTTTGTTCAAACCGGCCGTCTCAAAAGTATTAGATCCGAACGCAACAACCTTGTGCGTCCTCGACAACCTAACGCTACCAGCCCTCTTAAAGGTAGTACTAATAGACGCAGTCCTTAAAACAAACAGGAAAAACACTAGCCTAAATAAGTACCGCTTAAAAGCAAAAACCGGAAAACCAGAATGGTTTTTGCTGCAAGACTTAGTACTATACAAAAAAAAATTAGTAGTGCCCAATACGGGCAATCTGCGTACAAGAATTATAAAAAAGGTACACTGTAGGCTGCAGACTGCCCACCCAAAAAAGAAAAAAACGCAACATATAACAGCCGACCGTTATTGGTAGCCTGGATTGCACAAGGATGTTAATCAATATGTCGCAAACTGTCTGTGCAAGGCGGCGAAAGTGCCGCGCGACAAGACACCCGGCAAACTAACGCCACTACCAGTGCTAAACCATACCTAGCAGCACCTCGTTATCGATTTCAAAAAGTTTTTTGCTAATAACAATAGTTACAATATAACATTCTGCGTAATTAACCAACTTTCGAAGCTATTATAGACTACGCCATGCAAAAACTCAGTAACAGCTCGGCAAGCAGCCAAAATGTACTACCAAAAACTATATTGCTTGTTAAGCTGGCCAAAATCGTTTACAAACAACCAAAAAAGTCAATTCATCGCCCATTTTACTAACAAATTGTTAAAAATCCACAGGATTAAGTTAAATTTTTCTTTAGCAGAACACCACCAGACAGTAAAACAAATAAAAATCATGCACCAATAGTGTCAGATATAAGCGACGGCATGCAATTGGGTTGAATGTGTTGTATTCATTAATGTGTTATTGTTTGTCTTATGTAGTAGTAACTGCGTCTGTAGGCAGAATTGTATGGGGGGGCCCCTGTCATCCTGACATGGGTCCGTCATTGAATACCCCTTCAGTCAATATACCGAATAAGATCATATCCCTTATATCTGACAAATAGTTAGACCAAAAGCTTCAACTGTTTATTAATCATTTTCAGAAGAACTGGTCCCGGATGTTGCCAGCAATGAACGCAGTGCAAGCATCCTTGCCGCACAAATCGCTCGGAGGACTCTTACCACGTAAAGTCTTGACAAAAAACCCTATACAACTTACCTTCGACTAAAAAGCTCAAACAAAAAGTTTGGCAAAAAGAAAACAGAAAAAACAACTAGATCGAAAAAAAGCGCAAGCAATAGCTTTGAAAAAGCAAAAAGCCTTAAAAGTAGCGCGCCAATTTGTAAAAAAGTTACAGCAGCAAATAGCCAATTAGGCAAACAAACACCAGCGCAATCCCGACTTTAAAAAAAAAGACTACGTCTACATACTGCAAAAAAAAAAAGAACAAACCAACAAACCAAGCAACAAACTTAACTATCCGATAACCCAACGTCCGTATTATATTATCAACGTGTTACTATAAAACCCAAATACCTTCAAACTCGAAATGCCCGATTTGTGGCAAAAAAGCCAATAGTTCTACGCCAACCGGCTGCACAAATACCCCAACAACCCATTGCCAGGGCAAAACTACGAGCGCCCAAAAGGCAAAGTTGTTAATAAATTAAGCGAAAAAGAATAAAAAGTCGAAAAAGTTCTATCGTTTCAACTCCGCCGCAAAAAGCTGTTTTATAAAGTTTAATAAAAAAAATGGGACCCAGATAACAAGTAGTACTCTGCACAGGACTTTAAGAACGCACCAGAAAAACTGCAGAAGTACTACCAAAAGAATCCTTAGGAAGCAGGCCCACCAGTAAGATTAAAGGAATAGCTGCGGGCAGCGCAGAAAGATCGAACCGACCCCCCGCACGCAGAGAACAACGTTGCAGCAACAACAAAAGAACAGAAAATGCGCGCCCGATTCAAGGGGTAAAAAACCTACTTGGACGTAGTATTTATGTCAGATTTAAAAAATGCACAATAAGATTAACTGTTAGCGCAATAGTATAACTACGGCAAGGATTAAAAACCTTTGTTTGCTGGTATAACTGTTAGCATACACCGAGAGTATTTCTCCGCTGCCTGGGAGTGTCAATCACCGCAAGGTCTGCAGTTCGAAACGTCACAGGTCAGATTTTGTAGACCGAGCACCCCGGTGCGCTGAAAGTCAGCTACGGCTCGAAGCCTCAGGACGAGTCTTTTTGCAAGGGGGGGGATTGTGACAGCCTGTTAGCCTGGTAGACACCCTTCTACAGCTGTCATAGTTGCCTAGTGGTCTGTGGGTCCTACGGACCCACTACACACAACCTATATTCCTTTATTCCACTCCACACATTTCTTCCTTTTCCTTTCTTTTTCTTTATGCTGTATATTATTTCCTAGTGTAAGGTAAAGTTAGTTAATCAACTATACTGCCGCCACTATAGCCATCACACTTCCTGGGGTCTGAGTAAAATGTATGTGTATTAAGTATAAGATGTAGAAAAAAGAAAAAGCCAAGACTCTAGGTTTTAGAAAAAGATCTAATTATAAACATGTATGCCAACTGCCTGGCAGCCGCCAGGCTGTCACAATGGCACACGCGCTGCAGCGCGTAGGGATACACCCCCTATGGGGTCGTATCAAACTGCCGGCCACAGAAAAAGACTGCTGCCCTTAGTAGTACTAATCTAGCATAAACATTCCTTCAAAGGTTTTTCCGTGGTCTTCCACAACTTCGTTTCCCTGTTTCCTTCGCAGCTTCCTTCGTGACTTCCTTTGTAACCTTTTCTGTTTCCTTCGTAGTCACAATTTTCTTACAAAGCCTTTCTCGCCTTCGCACAGGTTTGGCGGGTTCGATACTTGGCCGGAGACCCATGCGTGTCTAATACTCCATAAGTAATTCCTTACAGTAACGTAACTGCTATTTCGTCTTCTATTTGTTGTACTTGTGTCTCCATCTTTTCTACTTAATCAAATAATTGAAACCGGTCTGTCGACAGTTGGGTCGGTGCTGTAAAATAGTCTCGAC
Source organism: Xylaria digitata (assembly GCA_022495195.1). Lineage (NCBI taxonomy): Eukaryota > Fungi > Ascomycota > Sordariomycetes > Xylariales > Xylariaceae > Xylaria > Xylaria digitata. The sequence goes on from MU377176.1 coordinate 59,090, forward strand.
CTTATACACTTTGCCTGCTTTGTTGTTAAAGTTACCTTGTTCGGCTTTAATAAGCCTTAAAGGCAGCACAAAACAACCGAAAAAGTTCTTGCTTTTTAGCACTGGGCTAAAGTGTTAGATAGAAATAACGAAGTAAATAAAGAAATCGTTAAAGAAGTCTAATTTGTAAGCTAGTTTGTTAACTTTTCGTTTAACTTTCTAGGGCTTAAACCGTTGCTATAAATACTTTCGCAAAAGCCGTCCTAATAAGTAGTATCCTTTGTAAAGTTGTAAATATACTAGGTCGCCTTTGTTAAATTCGATGTCTTAGTGCTTAGCGTTATACTTTCTTTTTATGCTAGCCTTTGCGAAATCTATAGCTAAGTGTACGTTTTGTTTTAAGTAGTTTTTTAAGTACCGGACATTTTTAAACTTTTCGAGCTAGGCGTTGGTAAGTACTTTTATTGCTCTTAGTAATTAAAATCTAAATAACTGTTTATGCGCTATTAACTATATTATTTTAAAATAAGCTGCGTTTAAATTTTATTGTAAAAAAAGTATAATGTTAATTTAATTTAAGTTTGGGTGTATAAAGTTGTAAAATTGGAAAGCAGTTTTAATTATTTAGTTTTTTTGTTTTAAATAACTGTTCGCTTGTAAGTAGTACGCTGTTGTTATTAAAAGTTTCGTACTTAGCGTTTTTTATATACCTTTTTAAAAGTTTAACGTAAATTTCTTATTTCAGTTAAAAATAATGCTTTTTAAAATGCTTTAGTTGCATAGCAATAACTAACAGGTTATTGCAGTTGCCTATTTTACCGCATTATATTGTTTGTTCTTTAATATAAAAAAAGTTTGTTTTAATGCAGAGCAAATAACAGTTAGCATAGAGTTATAGGTATTAAAATACGGTTTAGTTCTGCTTAATTGTTATGGCGTGCCAATCGATAAAACTGGAAAAAGTGCGAAAATAAAATCAATTGCCACTATCTGCATAAAAAAGTAATCTTTAGGGCGCGTTAGCTACATACTACTAATTAGCTACTGTTTGTTAGTTTAATTAAGGTTGTAGGCGCCGCGGTACTTAATATATTTCTTTACTAACTATATTTTATTAGTAATAACGTATAACTTTAGATTTTACAGCATGCGTTTAATGCTGTAATAATGTTTTTTGTTATACGCTTGTTTTAGTACTGTTTTTACTATTTTATAAAGCACGCAAAGCTGTTGCACGCTGCTATAAGTGTTATAAATAAGTTTGTTTAAAGTAAGCTTAAATAAGTGTTTTTGCTTTAAGAACGCGGTAGCATTTTTTTTAGTTGTCGGGGTTGCATTTTTTATGTTGTCCAAAATGCGGGCGTACTTGTTGTCGCTCCAGTATGCCTTTTTAAAATCCTGTAGCATAAAGTTATTTATTACAGCTTTTGTTACATAGTTTACTAAGTTGGCGTTGTTTTAAATTGTGTTCAAAACTACAGGTTCGTTTGTCTTTTTTAGTTTTTTGTTTGCTTTAATAGCATTAGTAACAGTTTTTAAACAACTTAGTGCGTTAAGCACGTAGTTCAATTGTTTAAGCAGGTAGTAAACACGCAAACCATACTGCAAAAAGTAAATAAATAAGTTAATTAGTTGCATGTTGACTTTATTGGTTACAAACATATCTAAAATAGTTTGGTTAACTATTTTTTTTGTAAAGAAATAATTTGTTAGCACAATAATCGAGCGCTTATTAAAATGAATTATAGTTCGCAATTTTTTTGCTGCTTACACTAGGTATGCTACTTTTAGCTTAAAGGGCTTATAGCAGTTTTTGTTTTTTAACAATGATTTACTTAAGTATATTACTAGTAAAACGTTAAAGCAGTATATATGCTTTTTTAGTACTTAATTATATTCTTTTTTAATATGAAAAACTATTACGCTGAAACTTTTTTTGTGCAAGCTATTTATTTAAAAAAATAGTTTTTGCAATAAATTATAATAATGTCATAATTCAGGTGCACTACCAACTAAACCACCAATCAGAGTGTGTTCTCTCTAATTCTGTCTGCCCATATCACTATGATCTATCCAGGTGTGCTCCGCACACTATTCTTTGCTTCTACAAGCTTTAGTCTTGTATGAGACCTACTATACGGAATATACATTATATTGTACCTGACCTCAAGAGACTTCCCAAACGTGACAGTTATTTAAAACATTTTATCGTAAAACTATTGTTAACGCAATACTTGTAATAGTTAACCGATTTACCAAACTTACGCACCTATTCCCTGTTAACACTATTATTACTGCTACCTAGCTAGCAGTTCTATTCTACAAAGAGATAAAATGTCGTTTTGGAGCTCCTACAGGTATAGTTTTCGACAGAGACCTCGTTTTTATTAGTTAATTCTGGTCAGATTTATGCTACTACTTTAAAATCAAAAAAAGACTTTTGACTGCGTTCTATTCTTGGACCGACAGCTAGACCAAAAAGATGAACCAAATTATAAAAAGCTATTTCCGATGCTTTATTAATAGTAAACAAACTAATTGGCCCCAGCTATTGCCGCAAGCTTTTTTTGCAATAAATGTAGCTACTAATAACACTACTAGAAAGTCACCTTTTAAAACATTATATAAATATATTTTAAAATTTAAACCTTTCGTTGAAAACAATTTTACTTTAAAAAAAGTACTATCAGTACAAAACTGGCTACACAAATTAAAAACTATTTGCAACAAATTAACAAATTAGTGGCGTAATACAATTAAAAAATATACAAAAAACTACAACGCTAAACATACTTTTAAAAGTTTTCGTACTAAAGAATTGGTAGCCTTATCAACCTAGAACCTTAAATTCCAAAATTGCAAATTAGCTTTTAAGTTTATTGGACTTTTCAGGATTTTAAAAATGGTTAGATTATAGGCGTATTGCCTAGCACTCTTATAACAATATAGTCGAATTTATAACGTATTTTCTATACAGTTATTAAAACCTTAAACAGCCAAAACCTTAAACACTTTACTTATGCCTGCATTAAAAAATGCTAAAAACGAATAAAAAGTAAAAAATATAGTAAGAAAAATAATGTATCAAAGTAAATTGTACTATAAGGTTAAGTAAAAAAGCTAGCCAAGTAAGTACAATTAGTAAGTGTTAGCTATTAACATTACTGCTCCTACACTTATTAGAAAATTCGAAAAACAACAAAGTTACAAGGGAAAATAATGAAAATTAAAGCTACCTAGGCCGGCGTTTCCGGCACAAAAAGACCTTAAGGCCGAGTTGATTAATTTTTAACAAACTTTTAAAACACCGGTCTTGAAAAACGCTAGCAAAACCCGAAATTTTAGCGTAGTAGAAATCGAACTTACTGCTTTAGACTTTAAAAATGTCTGCGCTTTACTAATAAGCTACACGCTAACCGGACCCAACCCTAC
>MU377177.1:0-71076 GCA_022495195.1 Xylaria digitata
GTTTATAGGACTTATATTGGTAGAGTTATTTAAAAGCGCACGGACGTTTTTTGTATGTATTTCGGGGTGGCCAATCCAAGTGGGAGATACGTTAATCTGGTTAATAATAAATAGTATTTTTTTGTTAAAAATGTAGTACGCTTGTTAAAAATTGTTATTTTAAATATAGGTTTGTTTGTTAACTATAAAAACTTTAGCGGTTTTTGCGTTTTAACTATTTGCAAATCTTTCTTTAAGTTGTGGTATGTTAAGTACGTTTGTTGTATTGTTTTTATTATTGTTGTTACAATTTTAGCTATTTTTTTGGCCATAATTATTGTTTTAATTATTATTTTAGTTATTATTTTAATTATAATTGTTGTTTTAATTATTATAGTTATTAAACCAGCTGCCTTTGCCTTTTTTCTAGCTTTGGTTTTTATTGTTAGTATTATTGTTTATTAGTTTAAAGTTAAAAAGTTTGGCTATATTTGTTTTAGGAACTTTTTATAATAATTTAAAAAGATTGGCTAGCATAACAACTAGATTAATTAAAGCAGGTTTTTATATTTTGTTTTATATAAAGCGGTTTTAGTTAAAGTTATATTGTTATTTTGTTAACATTAATAACTTAACTTTTTAAATTTAATAAAAGTTTTTTTTAATTAATTTTTTTTGTATTAATGTTTATATTTTGCAACGTTTAAACTTTTTATAAGCAGCTTTATAATTTTTTGTTATTTAATTATAAAGGTTTTTTATTGTATTTGTTTAAGATTTGTATATAATAATTTTGGCTTTAAAATGTTTGTTTAAACTATTGTATGCTTTTAGTGCTTGCTAGTTTTTTATAAAAAAGCTAGCTTTATTATATTATTTAATTTTTTTATTTAAATAATTGTTTGCTAAAAAAGTTTTTTTATTTTTAAATAAGTATATGATTTTGTTGCTTTTTTATATTATAGTATTATAGTTTTTTTTAAATTTTTTTAGTATTTTTTGTTTAAAATGTTAATAGCTTAAAGAAAGTTTTTTTTATTTATTTAAAAATAGTGCTATAAACTATTTAGCTTTAAGTGATTTAGCGTTTAGTAAAATGTTTATAATAAGATTGTTTAAGACTTTTGTTTTATTGTAGCAGTAAACAAGATAATTAAGTTTGGAAATATAAGTAAAAACAGGCTTTATATTGTAGTATATAAATAGTTAATGCTTGATTTTTATGTTTAAAGCATAGTTTTTAATATTTAGTTGATTTTAATTTTGTTGATTTTAGTTATTTTGCTAATTGTGGGGTTGGTGGCCATTTTGGTTTTAATAACTATGGTTTGGGCGGTTGTTTTATTAGTTGTTATATTAATAATTTTGATTATTTTTTTATTAGGCATTTTTGTTTTAGTTTAAAAGGTTTTGGCGTAGTTAGAAATGTATAAACAAGTTATAATTTAAGGGTTAAGCTGTTGTGCTTTATTTTTGCTGTACAAAAATTTTGGTATTTATTATTATAAGGCTATTATTTTGTTTAGGTTGCTTTAGTAATAATGCGTTTTTTAAAGGTAAAGTAGGGAAATTTTGACTGGAAAACTGAGGGCAGTTTTAAGACTTTGGTAATTTAAAATTAGGCCTGATTTAAAACTTTTAAACGAATTTGTTGAAAATTTTTATTAACTTGGTAACCATGCTTATTTTAATTATTGTTTAAGCAAAGTATGCGTTTTTTTTTGTGTTTAAAAGCGTTAAAAGTATTTTTTTTGTATAAAAAATTGTTTTAAAAAATATATTATTATATAAAGTATTAAATTTGTTTAATAATATTATATTAGCTATTTTAATTAAAATAGTTATATTTTTTTTATAGTTTGAGTATAAGTATAGGATTTTGAAGCGGTTTTAAAGTTTTAAATCTGATTTTTTTGGGTTTTTTAAACCTAGCTGGGGCAAGAGGTTGTAAACGTTTTTTTTAAACGCTTTTGTTAGGTTTAGTTTAGCTTTATGTTTAGCTGCTTTTTGTTTGTTAGATTTAAGCTATTTGTTATTTATATTAAATTGTGTTAGCAAAAATAATAAAAAATAATTAAGTATTAGGTAGTATAGCAAAAGTAAGCAAAATGCTAGCAGCGTTTTAATGTTTAGCTTGTTTAGTTTTAAAAAAAAAGATAACAATAATAAAAGCTTTTGATTTTTGTAAACTTAAAACAGGGACAAAATATGCTATATTATTGAATTAGTTATTAAAAGTTTGTATTTTTATTATTTAAAATTTTTAATATGTTTTTTTATTTTAATAATAAGATAATTTAAGTTAATAGTTAAGGCAAATAAGGTAGTATTTGTTTTTAGCTAGGTTGTTGATTTTAGGTGCTATTTATAAGAAATAGTAAAAGCAAGAATTTTTTAAGTTTTTTTTTCTTTTTTTAAAAAAAATATAATTTTTTATTGCTTTTTAAAAAAAAGTGTTAAAACGTTTGCTTGTTTTTTTAAACGTTTTTGCAATAATAGATTTAATATTTTTTTTTAATTATAAAAACTAAGCTTATTTTTTTTGTTTATAATAAGGTTTATTAAAAACTGCTTTGTATAACGTAAAAAAAGTTAGCGTTATAATAGTTTGGTAAAAGTTAATAGATTTAAAGTAGGTAGGATAAAAAGGCTGTTTGCTAAAGCAAGCGTAATAGTTAGTTTTGGCAGAACTGGGGTTATAGCTAATAATAGTAGCTAAAAAAAGAATAAATAGCAAAATTAATTAAATTAGGTAAATTGAAATTAAAATTTGGCTAATAATTTTTTAAACTGCTAATGCAGCAGCTTTTGTAATATAAAGCGTTTTTATAAATTTTAAAGTTATGTTTTTTTTTTTTTTTTTATTGGGGGGTATTTTTAAAAGTATTTTTAAAAATGTTTTTAAAAATTGTTTAAAAGTTTTTTAATAAAACTGTAAGCCAGTTTAACGTTAATTTTTTGTTTTTATAAGCGGATTTAATATAACTAAATAATAATTTTATTAAATAATAGTTAGTTGTTTGTAATAATAAAAACTGTTGTTGTTATTACTATTTAAATTGGTTAGCAAATTTTGGTTAAAAGTACAAAATTAGTTAGTTTATTAGTTAAGTTTAAGTGCGTTTTTAAACTAAAACTTTATAAAATTAACAATTGCTAGCTATTATGTAATAGTACAGGCTTATTTTTATTATTTTAAAATAACTACGAAGTATAAAAACTATTGTATAATTAAATTAAGCAAAATAAAAAATTTATTTAGAGTATGTTGTAGTATAAAGCTAGTTATAAAGTGTAATGCCTACAAAATTGGTAATGTATAAGGTGACCAGCCCTATTATACCATTAGAGGTTACGTGATATTTAGTTAGCACCTGCTGCTACAGGTTTATCCCCTGGGATGCTATTGGACCAGAGCTAAGCCACATGAAGACGAAAATCCGAAACGTACTTGTTTTTCAAGATAGCAATTCAAATGCCCAGAGAGTGTTTTTGGGTGGATTGTGCGGTGGAGGTGGTCTCTAGCAGAGACGTCAAGACAACGGCGTTCCTACCAACGCCTAGCATCTAAGATAACCGCATTAGTTACGGGCCGTGCGGTCGCGGGCCACCCCACCTACTACACACTACACACTAATTAAAGCCTCTTTTTTTGGCGGGTTTGTTTGCAATTACTGTTTTTAAATGTTTTTATAATAATACAGTTTTTTGCTTTTGTTTTTTTTTTAATGTTTTAACAGCTAAAATAAAATGTTTAGTATTTTATTTTTAAAAGCTGTGTTTTTATAAATAGTTTAATATTTTAGCTTTTGTTTTTGTTTACAAATATAATTTATATATATAAAACGCTGTTTTAACAATATTTTAATATTTTAATAATAATTTTTTTTGTTAAGCTAATTTAACTTTAAAATAAATAATTTTATTAGTTTAACTATTAAAAGCTTTTAATACAAAAAATTAAAATAAATAAATAAATGTTAACTAATTTATATTTACTTTTTTAAATATTTTAATTAACATAATTAATAATTAAACACTATAAACAAGTAAACGTTATATTAAACTAAACTAATATAATTATTATTATAATAATTTAATTATAACGCTTAAAATTTTTTTTTTAAATGTATTTATATTAATTTTATAAGTATATATATTATAACTAATATTATTATATTGTTTATAATGCTATTATTTTATTTAAGTATTTTTAATAACAATATAATTTTTGTTTGTTTTTTTTTATATTAGCTTTTACACTTTTTTTTAAGCTATAAAATTTAACTTTTTTATAAAATAAATAATTTTTTTTAGCAAATATATTTTTTTTTAGTTTTATAACACTTATTTAAAATATAATTAGCTTTATAAAAGTTTTAAACTTTTGTTTAAAATAATATAGCTTAATATATTAATTTTTTAATATTTTTTATAAACTAGTTAATTAAATAATAAATTAAAAACAGTAAGTTATTTTAATAATAAAAAATTTAATTTTTAATATATTTAGTTTGCAATATTGTTTTAATTAAGTTATTAAATGGTTTTAAAACTTATAATATAAATAATTTAAAAACTAATTTAAAAAGTATTAAAGTTTATAATTTAATATTTAATTTTAAAAGTATAAATCTAGTTTTTTAAAAGCTGTTTTAAATATTTTTAAAAATAAAAACTTTTAAAAAAGCAATATAAAAAGCAAAAAAAAAGTTAACACATTTTCTACTTAAACAGGTTATTTAATTAACTAAGTTATTTAGATTTTATATATAAAAGCTTTAATATTTAAACCTTAATAACTTTACTAATTTTAAATGTATAATAAAATAAAATATATTATTAAATTTATAATTAAATAAAAAATTTAATAATATTTTTGTTTATTTTATAATTAATTTATTAAGCGAGTTATTAAGCAATACGCTAATATAGCGCTAAATAAAAATTATTTTAGCGCTTATTTTAATATATTACTTAATAACTTATTAAATAAAATAGCTATAAATAATAAAAATATATTATTAAATTTTTTTTTTAGTTACAAATTTAATAATATAGTTTATTTTATTATAAAATTAAAACTTATAAAGTTATTAAATAGTTATGTAATAAAGCACAAACAATTTTTATATAGGTTTAAAGGTGACCCGTTTAATTGGGTGACCCGTTTAAGTAAAAAATGCGTTAGTTTTAATAATATAAATAATATGTTTACAAATTATATTTTTAATTTGCTAGCTATACGTTTGTTTTAAGCAATTAATATATGGGCATAAAGAATTAATATATAGGCATAACTTTATATAAGCATGACTTTTTTCTGCCTTTTTATTAACCTAAAAAATTAATACATTTAGCTTTATCTACTTTATTTGCTACTTTTAAAACAGCTAATTATATTTTAAAATTATTTTATTTATTAAAATATATATTTTTATACTTGTTTTTATTTTTTTTTTTATTATAGCAAATATTATAAAGCTATTACTTTTTTATAGCGTTTTGTTTTAAAAAACTAATATTATGCTATTTTAAAAAATGCTGTTAAATTATATAACTTGAAATAATAGTGTAATAAATACTGCTGTTAAACAATTTTATATTTAATTATAAGCTATAAGCTACAACTTTTATTAATTTTTTTGTTTTTAAATATTAAACTATATTTGTTGTTTGTTTGTTTAAACATTTGTTATTTTTTTAGCTTTAAGCACTGCTAACTAATTATATGTTTAGTATTGCTTTTTATTTTTTAACTTTTTTAAATTAATTTTAATTTTAGTTTTAGCTATTTTTAACTTGTTTTAACTTTTATAAAAACTTTTTTTTTTTAATTTGTTAGTTTGTTTTTTAATAATATAATAAGCTAATTAGCAAATTAAAAAATTAATTTAATTATAAGTTAAATTAAAACTGCTTATAAAAAGTTTTTAAGTTTTTTATAAAAGTTAGTAGCAATTTTAAAGTTTAAAATATGTTTATATAAATTTTTTGCTATTAATTTTTGTAATTGTTAACAAAAATAAATTTTGTATTTTGTAAAAAAATCTTTAAATGTTAGCTTTAAATATATTTTATAGTAATAAAAAATTTTAAGTTTATTAAAAACTAAGCAATTGTTAATACAATTATTTATATTAATTAAATAAAAATTTTTTGTAATAAATAGTAATTTTTAAGCAATTTAATATTATTAAATAATAAGCTTTAGCTTTTTTAATAATATTATTAATTAAAGCTTATTTAAATAATTTATAAAAAGCTTAAAATATTTGCAATAAAATAATATTTTATTTTAAGCAAAGGTTTATTAAAAATTATGTTTTTAATTGTTTAATATATTTTATATTGTTTTAATAAAGCTATGAAAATAATTTATGCTATTTAATAAGTAGCTTTTAATGTTATTATTACTTGCTTTTATATTAAAAGTAATTTAAATATTAAAATTATAATATTTATAAATAAAACAACATGTTTATTAAGCTTTAAATAGTATTAACAATTTGTAAAAATATTGCAAAATGTTTTATTAGTTATTAAATTTGTAAATAAAAAGCAAAAAGATTTTTAAAAGCGCTGTTATTATTAAAAATATAAGCATTAAAAAAGCTAAAAAATTCGCAAAAAATATAGCTTTGTAAAATAAAAATAATAGCACAAATTAAATAAATTATATAATAAGCTAAAAGCGATCGAAGTAATAATAAGCAAAGTTAAACAAAGCTTAGTATTTTAAACTAAAAATTAAAAGTATTTTTTTTAAAGCTTTAAAACAAAGCTTTAAATACTTTGTTTAAAATTTTAAACAATATATTAGTAATAATTGTTTATATAATTTGCTGCCGCTTTTAATAATATAATAAATTATTAAATATAAAAGCTTAAGCGCACTTTTATTAATAATATAAAAACATTTTTAAAAATAGTTAAATAATGTTAGTTATTAAAAAAGGTTTTAAAACAATATGTAATAAAAACGTATTATAAAAGTTGAACATAATATAAATAATAATATAAAAGTAATAAAAAAATAAAATAAAAATAGCAAAAAAAATAAAAAAGTAATAAGCAATGTTAACAATTAATTTTTAAGCTAATAAAAAAGCAAAAAAAAGTTATGTTTATATAAGGTTATGTTTATATATTAATTGCCTTTATATATATACTTGTTTTTTTTAACAATATTAAAGCTATAGTTTTTAATAAAAGTATTAATAAACTTAAATAGCGTATTAAAAATAAAAAACAAATTACTAAAAATAAAAAAGTTTAAAATAGTTTTAAAGCTAAAAAAAAATAATTAATAAACAAGTAATAAAATATTTAATTAAGCAAATAAAAGTTAATTATATAATTTTATTTAATATAAAAATAAAGCTAATAAGCTTTATTAATTTTATAATAATAAATATAATAAAAAAGAATTATATTTATTTAAATTTAATAATAACAACTTTTAACGTTTTTGTTAATAATATATATATTTATATAAACAAATAAGCTTAAAATTAATTGTTTAATTATATTTAACAACTTTTTAAACTAATTATAAAACGTTTTTAATTTTAATTTTAGTTATAATAAAAAATTTTAAAATTATAAAATATTTTTTTTTTATTTATTAAATTTTTTTTTAAATTTAAATATAAAAATTATTATATATTATATTTATATTTTAAAACTAATAAAATTATTTAAATATATTATATAATTATTATAAAGCTATTATAATAGCTTATAAAAGCTTTTAAATTTATAAAAGTATAAAATAATATTTAAAATTTGTAAATAAAAAGCAAAAATTTTTTTAAAAACGCTATTATTATTAAAAATATAAATGTTACGTTTAAAAAGTCTTTTAAGGTTAAATACAATATAATATATATTTTATATAATAAGTCTTATATAAAACTAAAGCTTGTAAAAGCAAAAAATAGTGTGCAAAGCATACTTAGATTAATTATAATAATATAAGCAAATAAAGTTAAAAAAAACATATTTTAATTAATAGTTTAGTTAGTAGTGCACTTAAATTATAACAATTATTTTTTTTTTCTATAATAAGTTGTTTTAACTTAAGTATAAAGTTAAATGTTGTTATAAATAGTACTAATATAATTAAAAATAAAATTATAACAAAGTATAATATAAAATTAAAAGTTAAAAATTAATTAAAATTAATAAAAAATAAATGTAAATAATAAAAAAACTAGTATAAACAATAAAAATTTTTGGCTAATAAAAAAATTTTGTGCATTTTAAATAATTTTTAAATATTTAAGCCTGTAATAACGTGTTGCTTTAAACGCAAATTATTTAGCAAGCTGATTTAAAAACAAAGTATATAGCTTGTTATATTTTTTTTTTTTTTTTAGCTGCTGCTAGCATTTACTGTTAGTTTTAGTTATAATTACTGCTAATTACGCTTTTATTTTAATTATTTTTAAGCTTTATTTATTTATTTTTTTTATTTAAATTATTGTTTTTATTATTTATTATTTTTTTATTATGCCTTTTTATTATTAATATTGTTAGATTTGTTAAGCGCGCTAATATAAGTTTAATTATTGCAAAAAGCTTTTTTATATAACTAGTTTTTTTGTATGTTATTAGTATTAAAGCGCTGTAGCATATATATTTTAGCTTTAAGTTGGCTTGCTTTTAAAAATTTTATATATATATAAAAAAACAATTTTGTTTTTTTATACTAGCTATAACAAAAGCTATAAAACTTATTAAGCTATAAATTGTTTTATATTATTTTTTTATATAAATTGTTGCTTATAATCCAGATTTTTTTTATAATGCAATTTAAAGCTGTTTAAATATTAAAGCTTTTTAAATAAAGCAAATATATGTTTTAAGCTTGTTATATTAATAATAACAACTTTGTTTTACTAATTAAAGTTAATATAAATACTAATGTTTTTTAAGCAGGTTTAAAAGCTTATTGCAAAAAAATTGCAGCTGCTTAATTTTAGCTTTTTTAAAGTTTTTATTATTTTTTTACAGTTTATTAAGCTGCGTATAATATAATTAGCAAAATTAAAAATAGCAAAATAATTATATTTTTTTTTATTTTATTTATTTTATTTTGCTAATTTAAATATAATTAAAAACATTTTTTAGCTTATAAAGCATATGCAGCTAAATAATGCTGTTTAATACGTTTGTTTATCTTTTTTATTGCTGCTAACGCTATTAATAATTATTATAATTTTTGTTTTATATTTAAAGCTAATTTATTTAAACTACAAAGCAGCATACTTAGTATTATTAAGCAATTATATTATATTTTTAGCTTTTAAATACTAATTATATTGTTTAATATTTAATAATAAAATAATTTGCTAAAAAAATTAAAAATTTTATTAAAATTAATATTAATAATGCATTTTAAAATGTTTATAACAATAAGTTAAAATATAATAATATATTTAAATTTAATATTAAATAAAGTTAAATCTAATTAACATATAGCTTATTAATAAAGCGTAAACATTTTTAAAGTTTAAAATAATAAGTTTAATTTTTATTATGTTAAGATTTTAGGTTTTGTTAACGTTTTTTAAAACTAATGTTTTAAAAATTTGTTAAAAATTAATTAATTTAGCTTTAAAATCTTTTTGTACTAAATATGCTAGTTTAAATAGTTTTAATTTTTATTATTTTTTTTTATAATTTTATTGTTTTTTAAATTTTTTAATAAATATAAAAGTAATAATATTAATAGCTAACACTTATTAATTATATTTATTTAGCTAGCTTTTTTATTTAATTTTATAATATAGTTTATTTTAATATATTATTTTTTTTATTATATTTTTTATTTTTTATTTGTTTTTAGCATTTTTTAATACAAGCATAAATAAAGTGTTTAAAGTTTTAGTTATCTAAAGTTTTAATAACTATATAAAAAATACGTTATAAATTTAATTATATTAATATAAAAGTGCTAAATAATACGCTTATAATTTAACTATTTTTAAGATTTTAAAAAGTTTAATAAACTTAAAAGCTAACTTATAATTTTAAAATTTAAAGTTTTAAGTTAATAAAGCTATTAATTTTTTAATACAAAAACTTTTAAAAATATGTTTAACGTTATAATTCTTTATATATTTTTTAATTATATTATGCTACTAATTTATTAATTTATTATAAATAGTTTTTAATTTGTATAACTAGTCTTATACTAATAATATATTTTTTAAAATAAAATTGTTTTTAATAAAAGGTTTAAATTTTAAAATATATTTATATAATGCTTTAAAAAACAACTTTTTAATAATGCTATTAATAGCTACATTTATTGCAAAAAAAGCTTGTAATAATAGCTAAAACTAATTAGTTTGTTTATTATTAATAAAGCATTAAAAATAGCTTTTTATAATTTAATTTATTTTTTTAGTTTAGCTATTAATTTAAAAATAAAATATAATTAAAAGTTTTTTTTTAATTTTAAAGTAGTAATATAAATTTAATTAAAACTAATTAATAAAAACAAAATTTTTGTTAAAAACTATATTTATAAAAGCTTTAAAACAATATTTTATTTTTTTATAAAATAAAACTATTAGTTAAATAATAATAATAATAATGTTAATAAAAAATAAATATATAAATTTAATAAATTAGTTAATTATTATAAATATTATGTTAATAATAGTTTTATAATAAAATGTTTTAAATAACTTAGTAATAAAATCTATAAATAGTTTTTTTATAAAGCTAATAAGTATTAAAAAAGCATTTAAAGTATTATATTTTTAATAATATTTTGTTTTAAATTTAAAATAAATAACGCATTTAGTTATATAGTTGTAAACATTTGCTTTTATAATTTATTAATAAAACTTTTATTATAATAGTTTTAATATATAATTTTAATTAAAATGTTTAGTTATAAAATTATTATAATATAGTTTAATAAGCTAAAAATAAACTGATTTTTTAAAAAAAATGTAAACTTTGTTTTTATATTGCAATAAAAATTTTTTAATAAACTATTAAAGCTTTATAAGCTGTTTACTTTAAAGTTATTTATATAATTAACAATATTTAAGATTTTTTTTTTAAATTTAAAAAATTAAGTTTTATAAATTTTATTAAATCTCTAAGTTTTAAAAGTTTTTATTATTTGCAGTTATATGCGCGCAATAATATATAACTGTTTGTATAAAAATAATACGTTTTATAGCTAATTTAGTAGCAAAAATTTTTTTTGCAAAAGTTTTAAAAATATAGTTTTTTATTTTAATATTAGCTATTTTAATTTTTTGTAAGCTATATAATTAAAGCGGTATAAAAGCGTATTAACTTTATTTTGTTTGCTTTTTTTATATTTAATAATAAAGTTAAAAAAAGCTAAATATATATATTATTAAGCTTGTTTGCTATTTAATTTAAGCGTTTTTATAAAAGCTTATAAATTAATATAATTAGTTAAAACTTTAATAAATAATTTGCTTTTTTATAAATAGTGCTGTTAATGCTTAAAACATTTTATAATAATAAACATTTTTTAATTAAAAACATTATATTTTGTTTTTATATTATTAAATATATAAAAATAAAATAAAACAAATTATTATTATTTTTAATTGTTTTTTTATAATAATATTTTTGTTAACGCTACTTTAAAAAAATTAGTTTTTATTAATATTTATTTTTTAAAATTAAAATATATATAAAAAATAGCTTTTTTAAATAAGTTTTTTAGCTTATTAAAAGCTATATATATTAAACTATTTAATAAAATTTAACTTTTTTTTGTTTTAGTTGCGCTTTATTTTAAATATTTAGTTAATAAAGCTATAACTTAAAAATACTTTTTAATAAAGCAGCAATAAAAGTTGTAAAACTTTAAAAATTTTTATAATTTATAATAAAAACAAAAAAGTAGCTAGTTTTAAATAGTATTAATATAATTAAAGTTTATTTTAACTTTTTTGCTAAAAATAATATATTTTAAAAAGTTAAATTTTTTTTAATAAAACTAGCATTTAAAAAGTTTAATATATAGTTTTACTTTTTATAGTTTTTAAATAACGTTTTATATATGTTTTATATAAAACTTTTTGTTTATTAAAAATATAAATATATTATTTATATATGCAAAATAAAAAATATTTAAAATATTATTAAATGCTTTTTATATATAATTTTAAAAAGTAGCAAAAGTATTATATAAACTTATAAGCATAATAAAAAATTTGTAGTAATTATATTTAGTGCAAAAAGCTATTTTTTATTTATTTTTTTTTTTTAACTTGTATATAATAATAAACGTTTTTAAAGTTGATTTTAATAAAAATTTTAGCATAAAACAGCTTATTTAATATTTTTAAAATAAAAAAAAAAGTAAAACAATTTTTTACTATAACTTTATTAAGTTTTTTATAGTTAACATATAAGCGTAAACTTTCATTTTTTTTAAGTATAAAAAAAATTAAGGCGTTTATAAAGCTTTTAAATTTATATATTTTTTTATTTTTTAATATTTTATTAAGCTAAGTTTATAAAATTATTAATTTATTTTGTACTAAAAAATATATAAAATAATAAAGAATTGTAGCATTATTTTGCAAATCTATTATAAAATTATTGCGTTTAAAATAAAAAAGTAAGCTAGCTTTATTATTATTAAAAAAATTAGCTAAGTTATAAAACTTAGCTAGAATTTTTTTAAGTTTTAATTAAGTTAGAAATAATTCTACTTTTTTAAGCTATATAAGTTTAAGCAGCTAAATAATTATTTAACAAAACTTTTAATTGCAATAAGCTTTTATAAATTAAAAAGCTATTACTAATTTAAAATGTTTTAATTATAGTTTAAAATATTATTAATTAAAGCTTAAGTTTAATATAATATTTTAATTTTTTAAAGTTAACTAAAATAGCAAAACAAAACTGCTTTTAAGTTTGTTATTTTTATTAATAGCAATATAAGCGTAACAGAATTTTTAAATAATTTTGTAGTTATTAATCAATTTATAAAAAACTTAATAAGTGCTATAAATAAAAAAAGTGTTATTAATAGCATATTATAAAAAATAAAAAGCAAAAGTATAATTAACATAATTATATTTAGCATATAAATTTAAATTAACATAAATTTAAATAAAAAGTTTTTTAAAAAATATAATATAAACATTATAAAAAGTATAAAAACGTTACAAAATTAAAATATAAAGCTATTAATTAAATTTAAACTTAATATTTTTAAAAATTAAGCTTATTTATTTTTTTTTTAGCTATTATTTATATAACTTTTTAATAAAAACTTAAATTAAATATAATTAATATTATTATTATTTTTAAAATAATATTTATTTAAATTATAAATAGTTTAAATCTTTTAAATTTTTTGCTTTTTAGCTTTTTAAAGTTATAAGCAATTATAACTTATATGCTTTATTTAGTTATAATTAAAACATTTAACACTTTTTATAGCTAACTTATAATTTTTATATAAGTTGTTATTATTGCAAGCACGTTTTGCTAAAAAATAAAAGCTATTGTTATTTAATAAAAATTTTTTTATAATATAGCGCTTATGCTTATTATTTATATTGTTTTAATTAAAATTTTTTTAATTATTATTAATATAATAATTATTACGCTTTTTAGTTATATTAGCATGTTTTTAGCTTAAATAATAATAATTCTTTTTATTTAAGTATTAATATTATTAAAAGCTTTTGTTTAGTTTAAAGTTAGTTTAAAATTTAAACTGCTTAAAATTTTTTTAGTTTTAATTTTTTTTAGTTAGTTTTATTATTTTTTAATATTATATAGCTGCATTTATTATATTAATTTTTTTAATAAATAAAAAGTTAAAATAACTAAATATTTTATTTTAAAGCGTAATAAAAAGCTTTTAATAATATAATATAGCTTTTTTAGAATTAGTTTGCCTGCTTTTTTAATTTTTAATTTAAGTAAAATAATAGTTAAAAGTTCTAAGGTTTTAATTAAGTAATTGCTTAGCTGTTTTTAATTTGTTGCTAATATTAGCTTTTAAAAAAGCTAACTAGCAAATAAAAGTTTTAATTTATATAAAAAATGCATTCTAATTATATTTATATTAATATTAGTTTTTGCTGTTTAAGCTTTAAATAAAGCTATAATATTAGTTTTTATAAGCTTAGTTTATTTTGCTATATATATATAAAATGCGTTTAAAATAACGTTAAAACTTATATGTTAAGCTAATAAATATAAAGTTTAGCTTTTAAATTTATTTAATTTATTTGTTATAAGTAAAATTTATTTTAAATAAAAAGTATTTAAATTTAAATAGCTTGTTTAAGTTTGTATTGCTATTAAACTTATTATTATGCTTGTTTTAATAATATTGTAAATAAAATCTGCGTTTAGCTTAGTTTTAAAAATGCTTTTTTTAATTAAAAAATAAAAATAATAAAAAAAATAATAATATAAATAGCTTTAAATTAAAAAAGTTATTTTTAATATAATAACTAAAGTTAAGCTATTAATTAAAAAAAGTAATATAATAAAAAGTTTAATAAAAAGTATTTAAATTGTTAAAGTTTTTTAGATTTTTAGATTTTTTAATTTTTAAGACTTTTTTCTTTTTTTTTTTTGTAATTATTTTATATGCTTTTTTAAAACGCAGTTTATATAAATTTAATATAAACTACTTTTTTTGCTTTAATTGTTTTTTTAGTTTGTTAAGCTTAGCAATTAATTAAGCATTTTGCTGTTAAAGCAATTAAATAAAAGCTTTTTTTAGTTTTATTATATTAGTATTAAAAAAATTTAAAAGCTTTCGGCTTTTGTTATTATTTAAAAATGTTTTATTGTTATTTTGTAAATAACTTGTATATAAAAGTTTTATAAAAAAAATAAAGCAAGCCGGTTGTTTTAAAGCTATAGTAATTATATATTATAAATAACTTTTAAATAAAAGCTTTAAAATTGTTACGTTTAAAAAGTTTTTTAAAATTAAGTATAATATAATATATATTTTATATAATAGGTTTTATATAAAATTAAAGCTTATAAAAGCAAAAAATAATGTGTAAAGCATACCTAAATAAATTATATAATATGGGCAAACAAAATTAAAGAAAGCATACTTTAATTAGTTGTTATATTTGGAAAGTTTTTTAAGGTTAGGTATAATATAATATATATTCTATATAATAGGTTTTATATAAAACTAAAGCTTGTAAAAGCAAAAAATAGTATGCGGAGCACACTTAAATAAATTATAGTAATATAGGCAAATAAAATTAAAGAGAACACACTTTGATTAATGGTTTGGTTAGTAGTGCACCTGAATTATAACATATACTTTAATTAGTGGTTTAGTTAGTAGTGCACTTAAATTATAACACTATTATTTATTAATAAATATTAATATTTAATAATGTAGTATAAGTAATTTTTATAATATTACTACAGTAGTATTAGTACTACAGTAGTATTAGTACTACAGTAGTATTAGTACTACAGTAGTATTAGTACTACATTAGTATTACTACTGTAGTATGTAGTTGTTAAAATAAGCGAGCTAGTTAATTAGAGGTTTAAAAGTGTGTATATTGTATATAAGCAGATTTTGCTTTGCCCTTGGGGCGTGTACTAGTAATTTAGGTAGTAGATCCTTAAGGTTAAAGCTAATTTAGCTTACTTTTAATGTTATAATATTTATTAACATAACTTTTTATTTTAATACACTTTTTTAAAGCTAATTACTTTATATTTTGTTTTAATTTAGTTAATAAAACTATTTTTATAGCTTTTATGCTTTTACTTTTTTTTTTAAATAATTTATTTTTAAAGCTATTAAAGTTTTTTTAAATAATTTTTTTTTGTTTTTATTTTAAAATCTGTGCTTTTATATTTTTTAACTTTAATTAAATTATAAATCTAGCTTATTTAGTTGCTAAAAATGCCTTTATAAGTTCGTTTACAATTATATTGCTTATAAAAACGTAAGTTATATTTAAAGTTTTTTGTTAAACTTTTTGTTTTAACTAATAATTATATATATTTATATATTAAAGCTTGGTTTTTAAAATAAATACTTTTTTTTTTAAAAGCTTAATTATTTGTTAATTATTATACTAAAAAGCGATTTGTTAACTATTTAAAATAACTTTAAGTTTTTTAATTAGCTTATTAATAAATATAGCTTTTTTGGCTGCTTAAGCTAAAGCAAAAAATTTAGCTTTAATAATTAAAATAATTATAATATTTTGTTTGTTAATTTTTTAGCTAATAACTTTTTTAAATAGCTTTATAATATAAGCTTATAAGCTTTTATAGTTAATAATATTGTTTATAAATAAAAAGTTGTTAGCAATAATTAAGTTATTATTGCTTTTAAATTCAAAAACATAATATTAAGTTTAAAAAAAATAATTTAAAATTTGATCAGTTTTGTAATAGTATTTAAAGCTAAAATTTAGGTTAAATTGCAAAAGTTTTAAAGCAAAAAAAGCGATATTTAAACATATAATTATTGCTGCATATATAATAAAGCTTATTTTTTTTTAATAAGCATAAATTTTTTTAGCTGTAGCTAAGTTTTTATAAAGCAATAACTTTTAAATTTTTATAAAAGTAGAATGCTTTTTTTTTTTTTAAGTTATTTAGCTTGCTAATTTTTTTAATATACAAAAATTAAAATAACTAAATCAGCTTTTGTTAGCAATTTTTAATTATTTTAACTTTTAAAAATTATTAAAAATTGTTTTTTTAATTAATTAGTATTTAGTTTTAAGTTTTTATATTAGTTTTATAATAAAAACTTTTTTGCAGCTTTAATAAGCTAAAACTATGTTATTTATATAAATAAATATAAAGATTTTATTTTTAAAATAGCAATATAGCTTATATAATACTGCTAAATAACTTAATTTAAAAAGCGTTAAAGTTAATTTTTTTTGCTATAATAAAAAAATTTTTTTAAGTTTATATAAAGCTTTTTATAGCTTTAAAAAAATATTTAACTTGCAGTAGCTAAAAAGCATTTTTATATAGATTTTTTTATTTAGCTTAATATTAACAAAGGTATTAACTGCATTATACTGTTTTAGTTTTAAATTAAATTTAGCTGCAATTGTTATTAAGGTTTTAAAAAAATTTTTTGCTAAAATAAAAGCATATGTTTTTTTTAAGCTTAAATAAAGCTATTAATTTTTTTAAACAATTAATTATGCTTTATATTTTATAAAATAGCTATTGTTAAAATAACTAATGTTGGTTGCAACCGTATGTGTAAACATATACAAAGTTATTGTTACGTATAAAGTTATTAATACGTGCGCACTTAATTTTTTTTATTATATTAGCTTGTACGCTAGCAGAAGTTTTTATTTAAAATAAAAACTCTGCTTTATATAAAGCCTTTTTTTTATATAAAAAAATATAAATAAATATAGTACAATAGATTATATTTTATTTTACGCGTATGTTTATTATACAATATTATACAAAGCTTATTCAATACTAATTAATAGTTGCAAAAGCATTTTTTATACGATTACAAAAGCATTACAAATTAACAAAAATAAAAACAAAGGCACTTACAACTTAATTAAGTTTTTATATTGTATTTTAATTTCTTTATTATACAAATATTACTTTTTTAACTAAATTAAATATACTTGCACGTTAAAAAAACAAAAAGATCGATTTTATTGTTATACAAATATTACTTTTCTAATAAAACTAAATGCATTTATATTACAACAAAAAAAATAATATGCAATTATATTTAACAACTTGTTATATAATAGCAAAAATAACAACCTGTTTGCTTAGTTTTATTTGTAAACATAGCATTAAATATTTTACACGATATAACAAAACTTACTGTATTATAAACCTTAGTTAATTTTACATACAAAAAAATTGCTAAAAACTTTGGGCTTAGTTTTAAAAATGTACAAAACTATTTTAATTTTAAATACTAAAAAAAAAACATTGATTTAAGTTGTATAACTTCAAAATTGTTAAACATATAAACAGCGTTTTAAATTATTAAATACCAGTATTTAAAAAATATTTAACAAAAGTTTTAAAAAGCGTACGCAAAAGATTTTGAAAACTAAATAACAAACTACTTTTTTTAAACTTATTATACGCTATACAAAGAACTATTTCAAATACTTAAAGCTAAAAATATATAATTAAAATTAAAAAGGTTAAACTAAACTAAAAGTTTTATATAAATTGTATAAAGCAAATATAATTTAACAAAAAACTAGCTAAAACTTTTAATTATTTAAAACAACTTGTTAGCTGCTATACAAACATTATTAGTTTTTTTTACGCCAAGTTAACAATTTTATATAACGCTGCAAAAAACTTTAACTCTAAATACAACTATATAAACTAAAACTATATAACTAAAGCTAACTTAAAATATATACTTTTACATTTTTAAAAACTATTTTGCTTAAAACTACATACAACTAATAATTAAAAACTAAAATACTTTTAAACTAATATATAAACGTATAATAAAAGCAAAACATAAACCAAACTTTTAGCTAATATATAAATACTTTGTTATTTATTATTTTTAACAAACTTTAAAACAATAAACATATTTCTGTACAACATTAAACCCTACATTAAATAGCTTTTTAATAAACTTACTTTTTATAAAAAACGTATAAAACAAAATAATTTTATTTAAAAAATATACAATTTTTTAAAGGATTTAAAAAAAAAAAAAGAATTATTTAAGTTAGCTGTACAACTTATTATATAACAAAGCACGTTTATTTATAAATGCTTATTACTAACTTAGAATTACAAAAAATTAATATTACACAGTATTTTTAACTATTTTAAAAAGTTGCGCAAAAGACTTTTTTACTTATTATATTAGCTTAAATAAAACTTAAAGCAAAATTTATTATGTAATAAATAATTATTTTAATACTAATACAAATTATAACTAATATTAAGCTAATTAAATTATAATTACTTTTGTACAAATAAAAAAAAAAAACTTTAATTTAGCACTGCATAAAGTATTAAACCTTATAATTAATAAGCTTGCAAAAGCATAATGCGCACTTGGCGCAAGTTATTAAAAAGAAATCCAATTAAGCACAATAGTTATATAAGCATATTAAAAAGTATTAGAACTAGCTACAGCATTTATATTTTAAAAGCTAACGTGCAAAGGCTTTTTTTCTAACTTTAAAACATATATTTAAATAGCAGCAAATAATTTATTAAAGCACTTTATACAATAAAACAATAACAGCTATTTTATTAACAAAAAGTATAATTAAGGCAGCTATATAAAAAACTAACAATTTAAATTTCGACTTAAATTTTTAAGCCAGCTATAAAAAAAAATTAACCAAAAGTATTATATAAAAAAAAAATGCTTTATATGCAGCAAAAAAAGCTGCTAATTATTTAAACATATATTTTAAAAACAAGCTTATACAAAAAACTAATATTTTAATTTATACAAAATAATTTATAATATTTTACTTACGTTTAAAAAATTTTTAATATTTTTAACAAAATGCAAAAAATTTTTAAAGTTAAACAAAAGTAATAAAGATATTAATAAAAAATTTAGCAGCTAATTAACTTAATTTCTAATAAACAATGCTTTTTTTTATTATACAACTAGCAAAAACATTTAGAACTACAAAACGGATGTTTTATTTAACTAATTTATACTAAATAACTAATATTATACAAAATATTAAAGTAAACTATAAAATATAAGCGCTTTAAACTATTTAATAATAAAAAAAGCATAACTAAAAGCTTATTTTAAAATTTACTTTCGTATAAAAGTAAATTAAACGCTAAAAAGTATATATATTAGATTTAGCGTTAATAACATTATAAGCGCTATTAATATTATACAAATAAAAAATTTCTTTAGTATAATAATATATTATATTTTAAACAGCTTTACTTTTTTTTTATTTTTATTAAAAAACGCTAATAAATTGCAAACATATTTTAATAATACAAAAAATATTATTATATAAAAAAATAACAAAACTATTTTTGTTATACGCAAATAAAAATACTTATTTTTTAATATTAGCTTATATAAAGCTAAAATATATTTTATAAAAACAGAATTGCAACAGCTTTACTGCTGTTTTAAGCACTTTTATACAAAAAGATTATATAATATGCTTAATTGCGCAAAATATAATATTAACTATTTTATTTTAAAAAAAATTTAGAAATTTTGTTATTATTGTTAATTATATAATTAAGCATTTAAACGTTTTAAATTTTTAATTAAAAACAACTGCAATTTTAATTACAAAGTTATAATAAATGCTGTACAAATAAATAACAAGCAAGTTTTTTATATAATTAATATAACTATATTATTTTAAGCAATAATATTCTTAAAATTTATGTTTGCGTAAAACGCTTAAAAAACGTTATACAAATGCTAAATTAACGTATATTAAAAACTTTTTAACTATATTATACATAATTTAAATATAAATTTTTTGTTTAAAAAGTTTTAAAACCAAGCAAGAATTATAAGCACCTAATGCTGTACAATGCTTATTAAAACATATTAAACAATTAGCAAAATTAAAAAAGCATATAAACTATTTTGCTATACATATAATATTTTAAAAGCAGAACTTGGTTATTATATAAAAAAAAAATTAATTTTATAAATAGTAGTTAAAGCTTTAAATAATACTGCTAAACTAAACAGCATTATATTAACTTTTTTTATTTTTAAAGCCTACTTTAAAATTAATTAAAATTTGCTTTTTTTGCTTAATATTATACAAAAAGCAAAAGCTATTAAAAAAGCAATAAAAATGCTATGCAAAAAAAAAACAAAAGTTAAAATTAATTATATAATTAACTAGCGTAACAAGCTTGTTTTATACAACATATTATCCTTTTTTTTATAAAGCAAAGTTTTAATATAGCATAAAAAAAAAAGTTAAAATAGTTTGTACAAAATATAATTAATTAAAAAATTTAATATAATTATTAATTTAATAAACAGTTTAATATGTTTTAAATGTATACAAGTTAAACTATATTATTATATAACTAAAAAAGCTACTTTAAATACACAAAAAATAAAGCTAAATAATAAGCATTTTTAACTTTTAGCTATACAAAAAAAACAAAAACAACTTTAAAAAACAAATAACTTTTATATAACTTTTGTATAACAAATTAGCTAGCTGTTTCTAACCCTTAAAAAAAAACAAAACTATTTTCTAGCTGTTAAATTATATAAAAACAGCATAATTAACGTATTTAGCGCTTTATTTAAAAAATTAAACGCTATAAAAATTAATAACTTTGTTGTACAAAGCATATTTTAATTTGTAAAATATAATTTAATTAAATATAACAATATTTATATTTTTAAATCTTGCTTTATATAAAAAATTAAAAAAAAAACAACTAAGCTATACAAAAAATTAAAGCTTGTTATATAAAGCTATAACAATAGTAAAAAAAAAACAGTTTTTATATAATTGCTAACTATTTAGCAAATAAGCTAGCAATTATTTTTTGTATTAAGCTTTTTTTTAATACACAATTTTAATATATTAAGCAAACTTTAAAACATTATACAAGCGTATATATAATTAAAAAACAAGCTAACTAAAAAAATTCTTATACAATTATTAATAAAACTAAAGTTAAAATACTTTAATAAAACAATTTTATAAATTGTACAACTTTTATATAAACTAGCAAAATTAAAGCTATATTAATTTAAAACTTATTATTAATATTATTATAAAAAATTAAAAATAGCTGTTTTTATATACAATTTATATTTTTTAGTTATAATAAAGCTATTGTACAATTTTAATATTATTAGTTTTTAAACAAATAATATATTTAGTTTTATAACGCTTAATTTTTTAGCTAAAAAAAAACATAAGCTATAGTAAGCTAAGTTTTATATAAAACTAAAGGAAATACTTTGGCCAAACTATTTTATAAAGTTTAATAGCAAACAAATTATTTTATTGTTTAAAAGTAATATTATTTTAACGTAAAAAAGTTAAACAAACTAATTAAACTTGGTTAACTTTTATATAAAGAACTTTGTATAGCAATATATTTTGCAACATATAAAAAACGTATATATTAATAATATTTGCTAGCTAAAAGCAGCATACAATTTTGTTACTGCAGCTTAAGTAATAAATTTTAAGCTAAACAATATTGCAAACTTAAACAAAAGAGTTAAATAGCAAATAAATAACTTAAACTATAGCTTAATTTTTATACTACTAAATTTATACTATATAAAACTGTTTATTTTTATAAACAAATTTTTTGTTAATAATGCTAATATAATTTTATAACTTAAATTTTTTATTATATTAAATATTAAAAACTATATAAAAGCAAACTTAAGCTTTAAAATTAAAAAGAATATTATATATTAAAACTTTAATAAGTGCAAAAAAGTAACTAAAAGCGTATTTGCTAATAAATTATATAATATAATTAATAGCTTTAATAGCGCTATTGCTTTTTATACAACATTTTTAAAGATTATAATTATGCTAAATTTACTTTTTATTTTAGCAGTTTTATATTTTAATTTAAGGTTGTTATATAATTGCTTAGTAAAGCTAAATATAACGCAAAAAAAGCGTTTAATAATAAATATTATGTTATTTAAAAAGTTATATAAAAAAAAAGAAATTTTTAAAGTATAATAAATTAATAGCAAAAATAATTTTATTAACGCGTTTATAAAAAAAACGTTAAACTAAGCATTAAAAACTTTTATATTAATAAATAAGTTATTTATACAAATAAAAGCATATATAAACAAAATTTAAATAGTTATATATAATTATAACAATTATAAAAGAAAAAGTGCGTAATAATAAAAGCAACATATAAAAATATATTAATTTTAAAAAAAACTTTAAAAAACAAAAAATAACGCAAACTTTATTTATTTTTATTTTTTTTATTATATAACTATTTTTTTTATAAACATTTTAATTTTAACTTTTTTTTAAATATAATAATTATAACAAGCGCTGTATAATCTTTAAACGTATGCTGCATAAGTATTACCTTAAAACCTTATAACTTAATAACATTTATAAAATAAAAAACTATTACAATTAATATAAGCATTTTGCTTATATAAAACAATAGTAGTACTGTACAACTAAATAAAAATAGTTTAAAAATAACTTTTGTAACAAATAATACGTGCAATAAACAAACTTAGCAGCTTATAAGCCAGAACTTAGATCTAAATATTAATTAAAAGCATTATAACAACTTAAGCTTTTTTAGCTTACGTATAAAAAGTTAAAACTATTAATAATATTATATAATAAACGTATAACAAAAAAAATATATATATATATATTAACGCAAAGCAAATATAAAAGCTAACAATTGTTAAAATTATTTGTTAAAAGCAGTACAACATTAAAGCCAAGCTTTTAGCTAATAATTGTAAGCGTACAACTACTATTATTAAACATATAAATAGTATTTATTATACAAGTGTATATATATGTATATATATATATATATATATGCGTATATATGTGTATATATATGTATATATAAACAAAAGCAAATAAAACGTATAAAAAAGAAAAATAAAAGTATAAAAAAAATAAAAAACAGCTAAAAATTTTAGCAGTATTTATATTCAAACTTTTTTTTGTATAATCAGCTTTTTTTATACAATTAATTTACTTGTGTAGCTAAAAATACACTTTAATTAAAATATAACTTTTACTGTACACACAACAGCTAATAAAATTATATAAGCTAGCAAAATTGTAAACCTTGCTAGCGTATAAAAACAAACCTTTAATTAGCACAAACTAAACTAACAGTTTTATAATTAGTTATTTATATTTTTAATTAATTAAACTAATTATATAATTAAAGCAGCAGCTTTATAGTATATTTTTTATAATTTAATTAAAAAAATAAACTATTAATTCAATTTTATACGCAAAAATAATTATTTAATTACTTTTTTAAAACTTAATTAAGTTTAAATAATTGTTTTTTAGTATTATATAAACTATATATGTACAGCTGTTTAATAGTTTACTTTTTTTTTTTTTTTTATATAATAATAAGTTGCAACTAAAAAAAAAAAAAGCTAGTGTTAAAATAACTAGTATTAGTTATAACTGTACGTATAAGCATATACAAAATTATTGTTATATATAAAGTTATTAGTATGTGCGTACTTAATTCTCTTTATTATATTAGCTTATACGCTAGCAAAAGTTTTTACTTAAAATAAAAACTCTGTTTTATATAAAGCTTTCTTTTTATATAAAAAAATATAAATAAATATAGTATAATAAATTGTATTTTATTTCATGCGTATGTTTATTATACAATATTGTACAAAGCCTATTTAACACTATGCTTATTAAACTTATAAACATATATTTATATATAGTTAAAAATAAGTTTTTTATAAGCGATTTTTTAATCGATTTTATTTTATAAAGCTATTTTTTTATTGCTTTTAAAATGTAGCTTTTTTGTAGCACAGAAATTTTTTTTTACTAAGTGCGTATTTAAGTTTTTATAAGTTTTAAGCAACAAAAGCAGTTTTATTTTATAAACTTTTTTTTTAATTAGTAGTTTTTGCTTTAAATTTTAATAGTTTTTTAATTTAAAGTTTTTTTTAGCATTAAATGCAGCATTGTTTACAAAGCTGTTTTTTTTATAGGAATTAAAGTAGCATTAAAAATAGTTTATTATTTTGGCTTTTTTAGCTTTGCTTACTAACATATTATTAAACAACTTTGCAATATATAAGCGTTTAAAATTAAATATAGCTTTTTAGCATTTTTTATATACTAAACTTATAGTATAAAAATTTAAAAAAACTTTTTTAGTTTTAAATCTTAGTTTATTAACAACTAGCGCAGCTTTTATAAAGCAGACTACTAAATTAGCTTTTTTAATTGTAGCAGTAAAAAGATTTAATAAAAAAAAAGATTTTAAAAATAAAAAATATAATACAAAAATAGCTTATATATAAAGTTAATTAAGCTTACAAATTATTTTAAAACCTGTTGTTTAAATTTTAAATATGTTTTTTTTATTTTTTAAATCTTTTATTTTTTTAAAGTTATTTTTTGCTACATTTTAATAAACTTTGTAATTTAGTTTAAAGTATTTGTTAATTGTTTTAAGCTAAGTTTTTTAAAAGTTTTTTTTTGTTAGTAATGCTTTAATAGTTTTAAAAAGAAGCTTTTTAGCATTTTTTTACAAATTTTTTAGATTTTTAATATAAAAGGATTTTTTTTAAAACTATATATTTTAAATAAATTTAATACAGTTATTTAAAAAGTTTTAAATTTTATAAATGTTAATAAAATTATAGCTAATTAAGTAGCCGATTTAAATTTTTAAATCAAGTTAATTAAAGCAGTTTTTTTTAAGCTAGCTATTAAAGTTTAAAGTATATGCTTTGCAATTATATGCTTTTAAATAAGCTTGCTTAAGCTTTTTATTTTTTATTAGTTTGTTTTTTAATATAAAATAAATATAAAAATGTTTATATAAAGTTTTTTAATTATAAATATGTTTAAAAAACTTGTTATAAAAATAAATTACTGCTTTTATAATTTTTAGTTATAAAAATTTAAACAAATTTAAGCTAAAGCATATTATGCAAGCTTTATTTTTAATTATATTTTTTAAACGTTTAGCTGCTTTATTTTGGCTTTATATATTAATTGCTAAAAGCTTAAAAATAATTTTATAATTTAAAAAAGTTTTTTTAAATGCTTTTAAATTATTTTTATGTTTAAAAATCTTATTATTATATTTAATTATTTTGATTTTAATTTAGTAGCGGTTTTATAAATGTTTAATTAGCTTTTTAAAAGTAGCAATTATACTTTTAGTTTGTTTATTTTTAAAAAAGTAATTTTAAATATATTTTAAATATTTGTTTATAGCAATTATTATAAAGTTATTAAAATATATAATTTTTTTAAAGTTATAAAAATCGATTATAATTTATATTTTAAGCTTATTAAGCTTTATTTGTTTTATTTGTTTAATTTAACGCTACAGCTTAGCTTAAGCGTAAGTATTACAGTTAGTTATAACTATTTTAGCTTTTAAGTTTTTTTTAATTTTGGCTTTTAAAGACTTTTGTATTAAATGCTTTAAAAAGTTAAAGCTAACATGTTTTAATTAAAGGTGCTATTTTAAAATATTTGTATAGCTTAGCTTTTTTTTTATATAAGTACTAAATTGTTTTTTATATAAATAAAATATTTGTTTAATTAATAATAATAAAAAGTATTTTAATACAAACTAATTAAATTGTTTTTATATTTAGCAAACAATTTTGTTATTTTTTTGTTTTTAAAGTATTAAAAGTTTAAGCTTTATATTTTATTAATATTTGTTTTATTAAAGCTTTTTTAAAAAGATTATATTAATTAAAAAATTTTTGCAATAAGCTATATTTAACAAACATATAATTTTTAAGCTTTTAAGTTTTTAAACGTTAATATTTATTTTTTTGTAGCTTAATATAAATATTGCAAAGTTTTTTATAATAACTATATTATTTAGTTTAGCTTTTTTAAAGTTTAAAAATTTAACTATTTTATTAAAAATATATAATGTTTTTTTTAAATTTAAAATAGCAAAGTTTTTAAAAAAGTATTAAAATTTATTTTTTTTAAAAATAGCTTTTTAAGCAATAAAAATGCTGCTTATAATTTAGCTAATTAATTATTTTTTTAATATTTTAATTTTAATATTTTTTTTTTATTGCTTAATTAAGCTATTTTTTTTATTAAATTTAAATTGTTTTTAATAGTTTATAGCATAGCTTGCTTTAATAAAAGTTAAGCTATTTAATATATAAGTGCTTTTTTTAGCAATATATATTAACATTTTTTAAAATTATAAAAGCTTTAATATGTTTTGCATATTTAAGTATTAATATAAAGTTGCTTTAATATAACTTTTTATAAGCTTTTGCTTTTATTTTTAGTATAGCTTTATTTTTTTTTTTATAAATAATAAAAATTAAAGCAATTTAGTTTATTTTAAACTTAATTATTTTTATTAGCTTTTTTTTTGTTTGTTAGTATTATAAATAAAAAATGTTTTTTTAAATGCTTTACTACTTTTTAAAAACAATAAACGTATTAACATATATTTTTATAATTTTGTTGCTATATTAATATAAATTAACAATTTTGTATTAATAATTACTTTATTAACTATTTTAAAACTAATAGTTTAGTTTAAAATTATTTTTTAAAACGTAATTTTAAAATTTGTTATAAAATTATTAAAAAAAGTTAACTTTATAAGTTTTTTATTAATTTTTTTAGCTATTATAGTTTTTTATTTTATTATTTATGCTTTTAAATTTTTTAAAACTTTTAATAAAAGCTTAAATATTATTATTTTATATTATACTTATATTTTTTGCTTAAAACTAAATTAAACAGTAGCACTAATTTTATTAATGCTATTATATTATATATAAATTTTTTTTTTTAGCTTTAAAAAAGCTATTTTATAGTTTAAAGCAATAATATTTTATATTTAAAAAGTTAGTTTTTTAACGTTTTTTTTATATTTTATATATGCTTTATTTTTTAATATATATATGCTTTAATTAAATATAAAAAATATTTTTTTGTTAACTATAAAGTTTTTAATTAAAATAGCTAAATTAATATTAGCTTTTATAAAATAGTTTTTATATTATAGTAGTTTTAAAAAGGTTAGCTATTTTTTTTAATTAATAGTTTTTATATAATTTTATATATTAAAAGCTTTTGTTTTAGCTATAAAATTGCGTTATTATTAATTAAAGTTTTTTAGCTTAGCAAATAAAACTTTTTTAATTAATAATAATATTATTTTAATATTTTTTAATATTACATTATTTAGTTCTAAAGTTTAATAAATTTATTGTTATATATAAAACTTTTAATTGTTAAAATAAGCAAGCTAATTAATTAAAAGTTTAAAAGTGTGTGTATTATATATAAGCAGATTTTGCTTTGCTTTTAAGGCGTATACTAGTAATTTAGGTAGTAGATCCTCGGGGTTGGAGCTAACTTAGCTCACCCCCAATGTTATAATATCTATTGACATGACCCTTTATTCTGACAGTAGTACTACTACAGTAGTATTAGTATTAATTTTTAAATACTACTGTAGTATGTAGTATTACTAATTACCAACCCTGTCGCTTATGCACTCCGAACTAGCGGAATTCATCGACAGGGTCGTGAGTTGACAATGTGCCTTTAGCGGTCGGAAGTAGCCTAGAGTTTCGACTAGTCATGCGGCGCATATGGCGAGGGGTACACCGGATCCTCGCGACTGCGGAAGGCGATGGCGCACCATCTCAACACGCATTTCGCGCCTGCACAGGCAATCGATGCCGAGGAAATCACATTTGCGGCCGGGGTGACTAATCTCAACGAAGCATGCGCACTGGTGACCTGCAACCCTGATGCCGGTGAGGCGATCATGCTAGGCAGCCGGTGTACGGCGCGTTCTCCCTCGACCTGTGTATGCGGACTGGGTAAGAAGCATATTCGTTCGATACATCAACCACTCCAGTATTCTGACCCCGTTAGTGTGGAATTAGAGTATGTCTCAGTAGGGGACAGAAATCAGTTTACGCCGGATTGCGTCGCTGCCTTTGAAGCAGGCTACGACGCAGCGATAGCGCGCGGCAAGAATATCAGGGCACTGATAATATGCAATCCTCACAACCCCCTCGGTAGGTAATCAGTAAAACGTTCGCCTGAAAACCTCGGTGTACTAAGATGCCAGCTGCCAGGTCACTGTTATCCCCGCGAAATGCTCATCGGACTGTTACAGCTCTGTGCGCGGAAAAGAATCCATCTGATCAGCGACAAGGTCTACGCTCTCTCCACGTACAGCAGAAACGACCGGGAACCGGAGGTGTTTACATCCATACGCTCCATCAACTTCGCAGGGGTCATCGATCCGAAGCAAGTCCATGTTCTCTACGGGATGTCCAAGGTATGTCGCGTCGATAAAAACCATTTCATCTCCATTTTAACAAGTTGTAGGACTTTAGCGCTGCGGGGGACGCGTCTAGGATGCGTGGCATCGCAGAACCGCGAATTCACGGATGCCGTGCGGGCAATCTGTTGCTTTGCCTCGCCGTCGCAATTTTCTATGCATATCGCGGCCAGTTTGCTCGAGGACCAGGACTGCATCCGATCCTTTCTCGACAAGTCACGGGTGCGCCTGTTGCAGAATCGGCTGCTGGCCGAGCCGCTTCTTTCCGAAGCTGGTATTGCTTTCCACGATGCCGGGTACGTGCTCACTAACATTTATCTAGCCACTGACGTTAGCCCTTATATTTTTTTTTTGGCTTTTGTCTTGGATGTAGCTAATACATGTTAACGTAATAGGAATGCCGGGTTGTTCCTATGGATAGACCTGGGGCCTTTTCTCCCTGTCGCAGAAACGAACGGAGACGGTTGGGCCGCATAGAGATTAATAGCGGAGCGGCTAGAGCAAGCTGGTGTAGTGCTGCAGACGGGCGAGAGCTACCGCGCTCCTGAGCCGGGTTGGTTTCGTCTTGTATTCTCGCTCAACGAGGAGAGTCTGAGAGAAGGGATTCGAAGGCAAGTGCTACATCCCTGATAGGGCGTGCGTCGTGTATCGCTAATGATTAATATGTAGGTTATCTCGTGTGATCGCGAGCGTTTCTGCGCAGTAGGCACTTGCATTGCCATTGTACAAGATCACTGGGGTGATCTTGTAGCGGATGTCATGGTGTAGTAGTACACTGGCTCATGTGGGCAGCGGACATAGAGAAATTGAAAGAACGAAAACGATGGGGAAAAGCAGCCCTGCTACTACTTTCCCTGGTACGGACCGTGTGCTGGTAGGAGTGCTAGAGCTAGGATGTGTCACATCGAGGAGAGAATTTAGAGAATGAACCTCACTAAGAGGTTCTCCCGGTTCTGGACTAGGCATGAATAGTTGATGATTCAGACAAGTCGTGATTCGCTTTTGACATTGAATATACATAGGGTATGCTGGAGGCATCGTTTAAACATGACTATAAATAGGTGGGACGAGGATCAGACGGAGCTGTTAATCCGCGTCTGTAAATAAAAATTATCATCAACACAATAGGGTATCCGCAAAAAAGTTTTCGTCGCTTCTGAATAGCACAACAGTCTTCGAGGGTGATCCAAACCCCACTCATCAAAATCGTAACGCGCCACCCCCTTTCAAAATCCAAATCTGGGCCAAAAGTGTATAGTTCGAATGATAAAATGTACTGTAACGGTACTGCTAGTCCCGCTATGATAAGGCCAATAAATGATAAGTCACCAGGCTTATCATGGCTACCACGACTGGCATGTCGAATAATTCTGGTGCCGATTTTCCAGAGCCTGGGGCTCCAGAGTCAGCGTCTGAGTCCGAATCGGAATCTATAGGTTCCCCACCGGTGCTAACAACTTCCCCGGAGGAAGCGAGTACTTTGTCTCCCGAAGGATATCGAATGTTGTAGACAGGATCTGTTGTCAAGGCGACGGGGTCACCTAGAGTATGGGAGCAAGAAGGCTGATTGGCATTGGGCCAGTCAAGATCGCATTTCTCATCATGGCCCCAGGAACAAATCGAATCCTGAATGTTGTATAAAACATAATTTTTGGCGACCCAGCTATCAGACTGATCAAGACAGCTTGCGAGAAAGTTGATACTGTTGGACGCGCTCAAAGGCAACTTATGGCCGTCTGTGTGAATAAGATCGGAACAAGCGGAAGGGTTTAGATATTCAAATTCCATCGCAATCGCACCGCCAGAGGTAGGTCTTTTGGTAGCTGAATAACCCGTTATGAGGTAATTCCAGGCATCGTAGCTGACATCGTAGGCACCCTCGGACGAGTCGATGCGAAGTAGCTTGACAGAGCGGTCTTCATATTTCAATGATAAACATAGGTTATTGCAGTCTACGGAGCCAGGCCAGTAGGCAATGCGGTCTGTGTTGACCTTACAGCCGAGGACTCCGACAGAAGATGAATAGCTGTCGTGGGGCGTTGCCCATACAGTGCCAGTGCCGCTGGTCCCAGATCGAGCGGCGACGGATCGAGCCGTGACTTGAGTGAATGAAGCTGTCAAAGCTGTCAAAATTGACAGAATATAATGAGTGTCAGTGCGCATGGTTAAATGATGCAATGAGAGGCTTGAGATGGATGTCTCAAAAGAATGTCTCTGTCGCAAAAGATGATCTCAAAAGAGTGACAATAGCTAAAATAAGAATGGCATGCCGCGCACCCGGACGGGAGAGTAGTCGCTAGAATTGTGAGCGAGCTTTGACTCTGATTTCGAGTCTGCGACTCGACCGACAACCAAGTCGCGGTCTGGCCCTGCTCAATCGCGAGATTGAATTGGCATCAAGAGAATGAATGACTTGAGTGAGTGAATGAATGAGGGAAAAGGCACGCGCCACAAAAGACGACCTGCATGTAATCGGGTGTCGTGGTTGGATGAGATCGAACCACGCGGAAAAGTTAAATGAGAATATCCATTTTGGGTTTAGTGACGAGACCCTGGACTTGGGGCAGATTTGGGGGTTATAGCGAACTATACTGTATTGGGGGCGCTGTTTGGGGGGCGATTAAGGAAAGCTTAAAAGGTGGGGAGAAATTCCGGTTAAGTCGGTTAGATTAGATTGATTTTCTGTACACTACGATCAGCCATCTTTGTTTATCACGATGTCTTCTTTAGATATGTCATACGTCACGGCACGGAAAGAGTAATCATCAGTCAGTATGAATAGGTAGGCAACAGGTAAGAATGTATGTCTATTGTCGTGATAACAGAAATAGGAAACCCAATTCCAATTCCAATTCCAATGCCGTGCAGTGCAGCGCAGTGCAGTCAGTGCATTATCCTCTATATCAGAAAAAACGCCGTCAAGTTGACCATATATGATGGTTTTTGATCGTGGATATCTTATCATCAATTCGTCCAATTCGTCTATTTTAAATGATGGCAGCCGCATCTGTCTTGCTGCCGTGCAGAACAGGGTTTACCGTCTCGTCAAAGTGCATCTTGAAGTCGTCTCCGAGTTCCTTTCGCAACGCCGTCTGGACGGCCTCGAGGACGTTGGGGAACACGCCAAAGCTGGCCGGGTTGTTCTCATCGTTGTCTCCGCCCTGGAAGACACCTGTGCGGACCAAGCAGGTGTTCCATCCGTACATGTTACCACCAATGATGTCGGACGCCGGGTTGTCGCCGATCATGTAGATGTTCTCGGGCAACTTCTCCTCGCCGTGGATCTGGTCCATCCACGAGGCCATGACCTCATCTGCGTACTTGTACGTCGCTAATTCTGGCTTGCCGTAGACCACACGCTCGAGATCAACACCGGTCATGGCCTTGTACATAGCCTCGAGGCCGACGCGGAAGGCACCCTGTGACATGCGTGGTGTCCAGTGCTCCGTTGGGCAGAGCAGGTCACCTTGGGAGAAGTAGATGGGGATACGCTGAGACTCAGGGTCCTTGGCCTTGGTCTTGAGCCGCCCGTTCTCCGAGAGCAGCAGATCCATAATGATTTGTATGTCGGTGGCATAGTCTCTTGAGTCAGAGAATACGAGGATAGCCTCGATGTTATGCTTGCTAAAGTCTCGTGGTCGCGACATTGCCTTTTCATATTCTGTGAATTCGCGATAGGGTGCGATAGTGGAGTCCCACGCGACGATGTCGTTGGGGACGATGACATCTTTGAATCCGTACTGCTCCGCCACCTCGCGGCATCGGTAGCCAACGCCACCGACGACAAGTACTGAGCTGTAGTACGAGGCCAGCGCACTCATGGGTGTGTGAGATTGAATGAATTGTTCCGTGCTCACAGGGTTTTGCAGGATCTTGCTGAGCTGATCACAGCGTGCTTGCTCAGGCTTGCCGCTTCCGTTTGTTAGGAAGATGTGTGGGATCTTGATGCCAAGTTCGTTGTCACCGTTGAGGATCTCGAGCGCACGCTTACCCTCGGGGATGAGCAAGTCACCGTGAACAAGCACACCATCGATATCGAAGGCAAAGGCCATGTTCTTGGCTTTTAAGACCTTCTTGGTCTCGATAGATTGGATTTGACTAGCCAGAATCTCACGAGTCGGCTGGATGGGGGGCATACCCGGCCTCGTTTTCTGGCCATCAGCATCGTCGGCATGATGAACCGATGATAGCCTGGATCGCCGCTTAGACCGTGGAATAGGTAGTGAGGCACCGAAAGAGTTTCGAGAAGCTCTTCGGTCTTTCTGGGATGGTGAGATGCTCAAGGTGTGCATGTATTTTGAGGCTTCTGACATGGATGACCGAGATGCCGGTATCTCGATAGGGCCCTCCCCGTGGTCGCCCGGGATGGGCAGGTTATGTTGCTCATGAGATCCCACAGACATACTTTCAAAATAAGAAGGGACGTTGAGTTGGCTAGGGCTAGTAGGTGCCTCAACGCCAAAATCGGACTCCTCGAACATCGGCATCTTGATATGTTTTCGAGAGGATAGATTTTAAGTTTAACCGTGGTTCTTAGACCTAGAATTAAAGGTGGGAATTATATATCGATGACGCTGCCGAACGCCCTCATATATATGCTCGGAAAATGTAGGGATACGCTCGTACCGGAATGGCTAGTCATGTTTTTTTTCGCCTGTCCCTTATTCATCTTATACCCGGGCACCAAACGGAAGTACTACTAAACACTCAGCGTACCTGTTGATGAAAACTCTTATCACAGCCAGGTGCAACCCTATGACGTTTTCATGAGCCGTCATTGCTGCCAGCGAGCGTAAAGGCCTCCCGAAGTGCCCACAGAAAGGATCCATCGCGAGGAGAAAGAGGTGGGTTTGTGGATTGTGAGGGCATTCGGGCCCATACAAACCCTCAGTACGGCCGAGCTCGATGGCGCCGGAATGGCACCATATAGAACAGATGAAACGCTCAGAGTTTGTCGGTCTGATAAAGGGTCTTGATCATACATTATACTGTGGACCGTGCTCCATCAGCCGTGCAGTAGCCGTGTGCTAGAGTGCCCATCGTGCCCATCGTGCCCGCTTCCAGAGGGTCGGTGACATCATGCGGCTCCGCTGAACCCGCCAATGACTCGAGACAACGGGAGGCTCTTCGCTAAGAGTTTTCCAGGATCCGAGTGGGTTGCGGCGAAAAAAAACCAACGCAGAACCATCGTTTGAGAAGATCGACATTACGAATCCGGTACGTATCGTCAGGGTCTCTCGGGGAATTACCGGGAACTAGGGATAACCGAGGATACCTCTGGTTTTTTTTTCCCTTGTCGCCGGAATGCACTCTTGCAGCGCCCGTTCTGCAGTATACCTGCAGGCTGGGAGGTCCGGGCTCCAGACAAAAATGCACAAGGCCTTCTAACGGCAGGAAAAGACGAGAAAAAAACCACTTGATGTTTGTGGGTACCGGATGCTGCCGGCGTCTGCACGTATTACGCGATTCGAGGCATTGTTATCAGACTAGGGGCAGTAAGCCAAGCCAAGGCGAGCCTTACTTACATCAATAGCCACTCTAGTGGTCACTCTAGTAGCCACTCGGTGTGGGCATGTTACATCTACATTCCAGTGATAAGAAGAGATGTGTCACAAAGGTACACGCTCAGCGAGGGTGGGATCTAGCAGGTTTTAGTAGCTCAGCTCATCTATTGGTACTTGAAGTCGTCGTAACGTCAGGCACCGGCGGGCTAGTGTCGTCGTTTGAACAGCCATCCCTAACCATCTCATACTTTTCACTACAATTTCATCGGACAGCGTTTGAATCAGTCGTCATATAACAAGATTATCCAGTCATTCAGTCAGTTACGCATTCACATTCAGATTTCAAAATGCCAGTGAATTCGACTGTATTCACCCTCAACAACGGGGTGAAGATCCCCGCGCTCGGATTCGGCACCTTTGCCAATGAGGGGGCCAAGGGAGAGACGTACAAGGCGGTCCAATGCGCCTTGCAAGTCGGTTACCGACATTTGGACTGCGCATGGTTCTACCACAACGAGAACGAGGTCGGCGAGGGTGTCCGGGATTTCCTCAAGGCGAACCCGTCGGTGAAGCGCGAGGACATCTTCATCACAACCAAGGTGTGGAACCACCTGCACGAGCCCGAGGAGGTGAAGTGGTCCCTCGAGAACTCGCTGAGCAACTTTGGGCTCGACTACGTCGACCTGTTCATCGTGCACTGGCCCATCGCGGCGGAGCGCAATGATGACTACACAGTCAAGCTCGGCGCCGACGGCAAGTACATCATCAAGCAGGGTCTCACCGAGAATCCGGAGCCCACATGGCGGGCCATGGAAGAGCTACTCGCTAGCGGCAAGGTGCGGTCCATCGGCATCTCGAACTGGACGATACCCGGCCTCAAGAAGCTGCTGGGCTTCGCCAAGGTCAAGCCGCAGGTCAACCAGATCGAGGTGCACCCTTTCCTGCCTAATGGCGAATTGATCGAGTTCTGCCAGGCCAACGACATTCTCGTCCAGGCTTATTCGCCGCTCGGATCGCAGGACCAGGTCCCCACCACAGGCGAGAAGGTCCGCACCAACAAGACCCTCAACGAAGTAGCGGACCGCAGCGGCCACACGCTCGCGCAGGTCCTGCTCGCCTGGGGTCTGCGCCGCGGCTACGTCGTGCTGCCCAAAAGCTCGACGCCCTCGCGCATCGAGAGCAACGCGCAGGTCCCCACGCTCTCAGACGCCGACTTCGAGGCCGTGCAGCAGGTCGCCAAGGGCAGGCACACGCGGTTCGTCAACATGAAGGACGTGTTTGGCTACGATGTCTGGCCCGATGAGGCCAAAGTAAACGGCGTTTCCGTCTGATACGATCTAATGATTCACGATTGAAAGGGGGAGAAGGGGAAAAATGGGGACTGGGTGGGCATTGGATGGGATTGGATTGGAACTAGAAAATTTGGAACAAGTCTTGCGGCGCGCGTCACTTATGCTTCCGTTTTGAAATGTGTGTATGTTTGTTTGTGTGTATGTATTTGCGAGCAGCCAAATATACCACTGGGGCCACCGCCGGCTCCTCTTAGAACTATCCTTCCATTTCCTCGCTTTCCTCCTTGCTTGCTTACCCGCTATTCAACCTAAGCCTTGACAGCGTCGGCGAAGAAAGCCCTATAAAGATTCACATGTTAGATATCCGCGCTTATGTCGAAAACCTAAGAAATCGAAAGACAGGGGAACACGAACTGATGGAACCCAGGATGCGCTTTCTCGACATTCCCCTTGATGAGCTCCCTAGTAACAACATTGCTCTCGATCTCAACGACCTCTTCTAGCGCGTCGGCGCGCGCGCGCCACTTAGAACGAATAATAATAGAGCCCGTGGGCGCCTTGCCGTCGATGACGGCGTCGACGCCGTCGGCGACGTTGGTCAGGGTCATGGTGAAGGTCGTCTGGCCGACGGGCCGCTTGTCCGTGATCTCGTAGACGCAGGGCTGGTCCGGCCCCGGCGTCCCCGACACGTGCTTCTGCGAGATGAGCTGCGGGCACGTCGTCCGGATGTAC
This sequence comes from Xylaria digitata, assembly GCA_022495195.1. Taxonomy (NCBI): domain Eukaryota; kingdom Fungi; phylum Ascomycota; class Sordariomycetes; order Xylariales; family Xylariaceae; genus Xylaria; species Xylaria digitata. Next base: position 36,554 of record MU377177.1, read on the forward strand.
AGCTCGTGGTCGTGCAGGCTCTCGATCACGCTCTGCTGCGTCGCGCCCGCTGGGAGGGGTGTCGTGATTACTGTCTCGGTAGCCATTGTTGCGGAGGGGCGGTTTTTCTTGCTGGGTGAGTAGTAGAGATTTGATTTGTGGACAAGTCGAGGTATTTGTCTATCTGTCTGTCTTCTAGTGGTGACAACTGGATGATGCTGCAGAGAGAGCAAAAGCTAGAAGAAACAAGGCGTGATGTCCCCCGACTCTTATAGTATGCACGTTTCGGCGCTGTCCCGCCTGTACCAGCGTCGAGCCGGAGGAACTCTACTGTAGGACCTGGGGATCAAAGCATGCTACCGGGGTACGCATGAGGACTGCCTGCTTGCTCGTTCACCGGGTGTGATGTGCAGAGGGGAAGACTTGTTCGGGTTCACGGTGGTAGCTTTACCAGCGACAGAGAGTCGCATCGTTGGATTCCGTCTCACGACACATCACCTCGCTCACAAATGCATAAACAATACCCTGCATCACTGCCCCAATATCCAAATATCCTACGTATACCTCACCACTCACCACTCATCGCACATTACATAACTACGAAGAAAAAGATCCCGTCTTCCGACAATCAAGGGTATCAATTCACAAACCCTAAGCCGGGCGCCTTCCTAGTCATCCAGCAACGGCGACAATAATCTCCGTCCCCGCAGTCCGTGATACGAACCGTTTCATGATATCCCTAAATAGAACATAACAAGACACAGCATAGCATAGCATAGCGTAGTATGGTATGGCATGGCATTATTATGAAAAAAGGAAGGGCACTGCAGGGCCGGAGTAACCGGACATTTGTTGGAGATTGTCCATCGAGCACGAGGATACGCCGTGTCTGCTCGGACGAACGAGAGGTAAGCCGACGGGGCGCATGAAACTTTAATCCGGGGCCTGGCCATTCTACGACAGCTGCAGATTTGTAATGATTGAGTCTTACAAGGACTGGAGGATTGAGTTGGGAAATTTGCTTTAGTGTCCGGCCACTAATGAATCAATTGAGCAAGGTAAGGCGACACAAGTGTCAACGACTTTTTGATAGGCGAGGGATTCCTGTTGTGCTTATGGCGCTGATGGGTTTATCTCCTGACCCTTCGAAGCAACGAAGCTAGCTAGCTGTCTCGTTATGGATTATGTTAGGAGTGTTTAATCCGAAACCTAACCAGCTTCGCATCTTTTAGCAGTTTATTAAAGAAAGAAGAAGAGGAGGGAATACATAATTATGATCATGATTCACTGTTCGCGATGTGCTTCTGTGTCTTTAAGTCACGTCATACTCTCATGGAGTCCATTAATTGAGCCCAACTACCTATGCATCTCAGTGCCCTAGTCTTTCCGTCGTTTAAAAAGACCAATCTATATGCCCAAACATGTTAATGTGCTCAATCATCCAGCATCTTATTGTCAAACTTTTTGCCCTTGGCCTTTGCCCTTCCTTTGAAATGCTTCTTGCTAGACCCGAGCCGAACTTCACTGGGGTCTAAACCGGTCTCGAGGGCGACCATAGTTCTAGCCTTGCGCCCACTCAGTTCCTTGGCTGCTGCCTGTTGTTTTCCTTGTTCCGTATATTTGTGGTTAAAGGGCATTGTCAGATGTCCTGCGTTTCCTGCGCCCCTTGCGAAAAAAGATTTGTCTAACGACTGTGACTTCGCGCCGGCTGGTAAGGCGAGGATATCAGTACCTATTGTTGACTCGCCGTCGCCCACATCAAGCGCTTCCATGGCGGCCTGCAATTGAGCCCTTCGCTTCTCCGGTAAATGAGCCGCATCATAAAGTTCGCGGTTGAAATCTCCGCCGTCGCCCCAACCTGGAGGAGGCTCGACGTAGAGTAGCTTTCCAGCCACGTAGTCCTTGAGGACTACCCTCGCCGCTCTCGACTCATCCGGCTGTCCAACACCTTGAGTTTTAAAACCTCTTGCTTTAGCGTAAGCCGACAAGAGCTCGCTAGCCGTGGGAATACCGGTTCCTCCCTCTTCAAGGGGACGAGTTTTGATATGTATACCGTAAATGGCCTCTAAAAATGGTTGGGGGATTCGGTGCGTGATCAAGGCGGCTGGGCCTGTGAACTCTCTGAGCTGATCGATTGGTAGAACACCATTGCAGACTAGATCAGCCTTGGTGGATGCAAAATTGGGGAAGACTAAACCAGGACAATCACATAATATGACTTTTTCGCTCAAGCGAATCGTCTGGAAATGCTTAGTTTTTCCGGGGGTTGCGGAGACTGAAACTTTCTTGGCGCCAATAAGAGCATTAATGGTTGAAGATTTTCCAACATTGGGATATCCGACTAGGCCTATCTCTAGTTTCCTATCGGGATCTAAATAAGTTAGTCATTGGAATTCGAAAGTGGACGATTGATTTGGCTTACCGTCAGGGTCTTGTGCTTGTTGGATAAAAATATCCTCTAGCTCCTCGACAGTCAATATCCTCGTATCATCTTCGGTTATGTCGGGTAGGGGGGCTCCGGATGTTCCGCTTTCTTCATTGGCCTCTTCTTCGCCACTCTCTTCTTCCGAGGATTCGTCGTCGTCCTTAGGTTGATCTTTTCGCATTGTTTTAGGGCTGGAGCTCTCGCCGTTTAGGGGCTCCTCAGGCTCAAGCTCGCGTGCCTCGTTCAGTTGCTTTGCTAAACTTGCGGAGAAGAAGCGGTAAGAAATGCGCTTCTCCTTGAAATACTTAGACCACGCTTTCCTTTGAGCAGTAGACATCATGTCTGCTTTGTTGACCAACAACAAGTTCTTCTTTGATGGATCGACATCCTTGACATAGTTCTCCAGATCTTCTGAGCGGAACATGAGTGGATTTCGTGCATCAACAATCTGGACCACAAGGTCGGATCGCTCGATGACACGCCAAAGCTGTCTCCAAACCTCGAGGTTTCGCTCGAAGGGGGTCATGAGGAGATCGTTATACTCCTGAAGTTCTGCTAATCCTCTCCTCCACAGCAAAAAAGCTTCTCTTTCTCGTTGATCTAACTCCTCGGCCGTCGTAGTAGCATCCCACTTTGGCCGGCGCGGTACTGTTAATCTCCCTCTATGTTGATTCTGTTTCCCTATGACATTTCGCTCTTCTGTAGCAGTCAGGAGGTACGGGTTCCTCTGGTCGGTGTGGATAATCTTGATATTATTCATCTTCTCCGCAGTGAAGTCAGTGCCGGCTAGTTCGGCCGTAGCCAGAAATTCGTCCAGAGCACCTTGCTCGGTAACGGAGCGCATTTTCACCCATGCTGCCTCTTTTCTGTCGTTTGTGATGTACTATAATATTAAGGACTATATTAGTGACTATCACAGAATCTATGCTTGTAATTCAAAAAAAGAGAATAGAGCGCACCTCTTCACCGGTGGCATGATTGATTCGAGTGACTCCAGAACCTTTTCTACGGTCGGCTCCTTTTCCTTTACCAAAGCGATCATTCATCAGCGTGTTGCCGAGCCCCACGGAGCCCTTGGACTTGGCTAACACCATCTTGAATGATGGGAGTCTTGGACGGCGTGTTGAAAAGCTTTCAATGCAGGGTCCGATAAAGCAAACTCTAAATAAACACACGGAATCCTCGTTTGTCGGAGCGTTGGGCTGGCTCGTGAAGAAGGCTGATTGATGGTTGTGCGATGGTTTGTTCTTATCACTATCACAGTCGGTCACTGATTAATTGGAGGGGTTCGGGGCTCAAAGGCACAGGCGAGGGGCAACTTTGAATTTTTGCGTCACCTTTTTGGCCCGATAAGCATCCGATAAGCTGACCCAGGTCTTCACCTCACCAAATTTTTCGACACTGCGTGAACTTTCGGGCACAATCACAAGCCCGGCATAGCCTACCGCAGCCTATCGCAACCTCTATCTAAGAGACCTACCCACCTCGCATATAGTGGGCAACGGGTAGTGGGCTAGGCCCTCCGGGTATTGAAACTTCGTCAACCAAATTCGACAGTCTTCAAGATATTACTATTTCTCCATCTTTGCCCAATTCTCTTCTCACTATATTCTGTCTATATTCTTTCACTGTGCTGAGTTGTTTGTTACATAGCATTCGCAGAAACCCTCAAGATGCCCAAGGGCAAGTGGATGTAGGCAACCCCTCCCCCTCCCCCTCCTTCTCAAGTACACGGGACCATTGACTAAGACGTATCGTCGCTTTGTAGTGACAAGAAGACGGCCCAGCACTTCACGCTGGTGTACCGTCCACAAAATGACCCGCTGATCCACGACGCCGAGGCGCCATCTATGGTCCTGAACCCGATAGACAACCCCCACGCCGCCAAAGGAAAGAAACTGAACGACCTGGCCTCGGAGCTGAGCGTCGACGATGTGGCCCACATGCGCGCAAACGAGGGCGAGGCCGCCACTTACGGTGTCTACTACGACGACACCGAGTACGACTACATGCAGCATCTGCGGGATCTGGGGTCGTCGGGAGGCGGCGATGTCGTCTTCGTCGAGGCCAAGACGGAGCAAAAAAAGGGCAAGGGGAAGCACAAGCAGAGCCTCGAGGACGCCCTCCGGCAATTAGATATAGAAGACGAGGAGCGTAAGAAGCGCGAGCTCTTCGATGACGAATTCCTACCCAGCAAAAATCTCCGCCACGTCACCTACCAGGCACAGCAGGATATCCCGGACGCGATTGCCGGCTTCCAGCCCGACATGGACCCGAGACTGCGGGAAGTGCTGGAAGCGCTCGAGGACGACGCATATGTAGGCGACGAGGATGACATATTCCAAGAGTTGGCCAAAGACGGCCGGGAACTCGACGAGATTGAATTCGAGGGCGAATTTGACGACGAGGGCTGGGAGACGGACGACACGGCCAAGCCGAGAAAAGAATATAACGCCGATGGCGAGGTGCCCGACTTAGTCCCCGTCGCGGGAGAAGATGGCGAAGAGGCCGATGTAGTGAAGAACGAGAACTGGCTAGAGGACTTCCAAAGGTTCAAGAAGAACCAGAAGACGGGGGGCCGCGCGGTCGCGCCCTCACACTCAGACCTGCAGTCCAGCATCATGACCACGACCACGAACGGCGGGCGCCGCAAGAAGCGCAAGGGCGCCCTGACGTCGCAGTCTAGCTACTCCATGACATCCTCTTCATTAGTGCGCACGGAACAGCTCAGTCTCCTGGACGCGCGGTTCGAAGTGCTCGAGCAGAAGCAGTATAACCCAGACCACGACGATTACGACCTCGACGACGATGATGATGCGAGGTCAACGGCCATGTCGATGATGTCGACTGCATCGAGTGTAACGGGGCCCCTGCGTTCCGACTTCGACAGCATCCTGGACGACTTCTTGGGCGATTATTCAATGCACGGGAAGAAGAGGGTTAAGAAAGGAAAGTGGGGGAACGGCGTGGAGCAATTTGATGAATTTCGGCGGGAACTCGGCCCCGCGAGGGTGCCGGCCAAGTATGGTGTTAAACAGCAGACGGCCGCGACGACAAAGGCGGGCGGCGCGTCAACATCCTCATCACGGTGAAAGTCGCCCTCATAGCTGCCGAGAAGTAGAAAAAGATACCCTAAAGAACCCAATCAGCTTCATGCGCTCTCTCTGATTCACTACGCATTGCCCGCCATAGATTGATATGTGCTATTCACTCATGTAATCTTCATAAACGATCAATTCCGCGTACTGCTACAGCGTATCACTTCCAAACATACAGGATACAATGTGCCTGGTGTTAGCCAAACAGTCCATCAATCACAGGTCTGCTGGCCTGTATAGCAACCATGCCTGGTCATAACGCACCAGCGGAGAGAGGGGGGTCTGTCTTTTAACAGGATGGGCCGGATCAAGCCGACATGGTTCCTCCCCTGTAACATGCCTCGAGGGTGTTCTACACATCGGATGCGATAGCCTCCCAGGCTTGATCCCGCAACCCCCCAATCCAGCGTAGCAGGTCGATAATACGCCTAGGAAGTGTCCCTTCTTCCGGCTGCCATTCTGGTGTCTCGGCTCCCTAGCGATGACCATTCATAGCAGGCGGTCGTTCGGGTCCGTAGGCGCCTGGTACACTGGGTACTTCCTCCTCTGTATCGTCGTCGTCGAACTCTCCCTCGCTGATTTGTTCTTCCGCATCCTCATCGTATTCGCACTCGCTATCTTCCTCGACCTCTAGCTCTCCATCGTCGGCCTCTCTCCCCTCGGGGTAACAAGACTCCATAGTACCCTGCATCCCGGCCGGTATACCGCGGCCTTGTTGTTGCATTTGTTGGATGATACTAGTAAGCTTGTCATTCTTTTTCTTGACGTCCTGGAGGTCTTTGAGGTGCTTGTTACGTTCCTCTGCCATTTTGAGGATGTTCGTGTTCAGAGATGTATCCCTGCGCCTAAAATTCTCGTTTTCTTTTTCCAACTTCTTGGTCTTTTTAGACATGTCTTCCATCTCCTTGCGAAACGTTAAAAACAGATCGTTACTGTTATTTAGGGTATCCTCGACCTCGTCGCCTGTTAACGCCTGTGTTGGGCGTGCAAGAGAAAGAAATAGGGTGCATACCTGCTTGAACTTTTCCACATAGACATTGAGTTGATTCCGCAATTCTGTTTCTGTCTTGGTGAACGTGAGGACTTGGTTATTAAGCTGACGGGCGCGGTTGCCTTCGGCTTCCACTTGCTTCTTTTGCTGTTCGTAGCGCGCCATATTCCACTGAACCTCGATCTCTTTGGTTCGCATGGCGGAGTGAAAGTGAAGTTCGCGCAGCTCATATTGATCGATCATAGACTTGAAGCGGTTCTTGAATCTAAATCGCCCTTGTCAGCCAAGAGGCCGGATTTGCTTATGAAGGGGAATATACAGTTCTTCTGCTTTCATATAGACAACCTGTTTTCGCGGGTTATCTTTCTCTTCCTGGTAGCCTTCTAACGTCTCGAGCACTTTCTTGAAACGCTCGTCGGAAGAAGTCTTGAGCCGATCGTGAGAATCATTTAGTGCTCTGTGTTCGTTCTATACATAGCCATTATCAGTTCCATTATCCTTTGTGATTGGAGTATGGATTCTACCTTGAGCTTGTTATTTTCCTTCTGCAATTCACGACACAGCTTTTCTAATTTTTCTTTTAGTCCGATTTGCTTGCTTAGATCAGTCCGGCTCGAGTCTTTTTCTTTCTGCAATTGATCGGCCCGCTTCTTGTTTTTGATGTTTTCGCGTTCAAGCCGTTTCAAGTTCGCAAATAGCTCCGAAGATCGCTTCGTCAGGAGGTCGATTTTATCCATATCATTCATCTTGTTCATCTGATGATTTAATTCTCGGTTCGCCTTCCGGACCTCTCGGTCTAAAATTCAGGCAAAATTAGCTCGTCAATCAGTAGTGTAAATGATAGAATACTTAATACAACCAGCCTCGCAGACATCAACTCTTGCACCATTGTCTAATAGTAGGTGAATATGGGGTTTTGCTGTCCTGGTTCGGGTGTATTCACTAGTTGGCAAGCATATGAAAAGTCCGGACTTGATCGTCGCCATCCTACTTGGAAAACGGGCAATCGTGAGGTCAAGATTAGGCCATCCCGCGCTTGGAGGGGCATGCGCTAAGTGTTTTAATGGACACAAACCCAACCCACGCTGTACAATGCGCCACCAAGTATCACCTTTTCCTCAACAACACGACGGTTCCCTCAAGAGAAAGAGAAAGAAACAATAGACGTACCAATTTCAGCTTCTTGTTCCCTTTCGGCAGCGGTATCAACCTCGAGCTGAGATATCCTGGCGGCAACCAATTTTGAGGCTTCCGAAGAATCCAGAGCCTTCTTTCCCTTCCCCTTCTTATTTGAGCCCGCGGCGGGGGTTGGAGTCGGCGCGGGCCGAGGCTCCTGCACGGGGACATGGTGGCTATTGGGGAGGGCTGGGTCATCGTGGGTGTGTGAAGCCGTGCCATTCGAGAAAGAGGCGAGAGGAGCCGGCGTTGCTGATGATGCACGATGGCTCGTACTTGCCATGATAAACTAGGAAGGAATTTATATGCTTGAGGCCAGGGTCAGCATTGCCATTGTCATATGCAAGGATGCAAGCAAGTAGAGAGAGATTGGGAGTCGAGTCGAGTCGAGTCAGAGGGGGGGTAGTGGGCTCAATAATTGAATTAAGCAGGATGGGAACGAGCTGAGCTGCTTACGTTGGGGAGGTGGAAAAACGCATTTGGAGATGATGTGAGGCCGAAAGTGGTTGGGCGACGTCGGGATAGAGCTGCTGATAACGATTGGTGGGTGTTTTGGGGGTCGTTGGTTGCGTGGGCGCGGATTGATGCTGAGAGCAATGGTCACGATGGTCTAAGAGAAGTTTGTCGAGATAGAGGCGAGGCGGCTGTCCAGAGTCGGTTTAGCAAATAGTGTCGGTTACTCTGATGAGGCAAGGCACGGAAGGCCTGACTACTGGGGTGGATGAATCAACCGGGGCAGCAATCGGGGCAGCAACCGGGATATATATCTATATATATATATATATATATATATATATATATGCAACGACAGGTAGGCACGGAGACCCCCAGGGTTCTGCCCAGAGCAAGTGACCCCGTTCACAGCCCGTTGTTCGGCCAAGAACCAGCCCTCGATGCTACTTACTACCTATTCCCCTATCTCTGTAGTGTAGAATAGACTTGAATAGTGTATATGGTAGTTGTATATTCTGTATATATTGTATACCTATATTGTATTGTATATTAGGTATTCCATGTATACCCATCTCCTAACTTAAGTACCTGTGCGTACCTGGCGGTACTTCCTTGCACTGGTAGGGTAGACATGTGCAATGTGTGCTGTAGTACCCGAACAGGCGGTCCACAGTGGGGAAGGGATGGATCGGTTGCATGCAAGTTGTCAGGGAATGACGCTATAAACTAAGGTAGGTACAGACAGACTTCGCGGCATTTAACCAGGAATCGATGCCATGGCTCTACTGTACTGTACGTGTACTTTATCTAATGGGGTTCCTGTTGTAGAACTGTAACGAGAAACTGGTTGGGTCGAATGGATCTAATGAGTGCGAGTGCTGGTGTAAAATATCATGGCGTAATTTCGCCTCTCTCAGAATGCAATGAATTTTAGAATTACTTCCCGTGAACTCCCATAGGTGCAGGTGGGTGCTGGGGGGCTTTTTATGTAATTAAGAGGTATTGAAGAAATGGATTGCTGACATGATATTTGCTTTAAAGAATACCTACCATAGATCTGCATTTGCTGTAGAACATTTTCTGAAGTCAAGTCCGAAACATTTATCCACTCCCCACCTATCTTGACGCAATATTTTCCTGGCGACAAGAGGAGTATTGGTCGCGTTGGTTTCTATCCTAGATATCTTTGAAAGCTGTTCATTTAGTTGTTGGGACTTCCTTCATTTTTCTAATCGAGAACTAGATTTCTTTGGGGTTTGCGCAAACTTGCGCCTAGGGTTTTCACATCATTCATTATGTTACGCAACGCCGTCAAGGGCGCTGCAAAGAAGGCCGTCACAGAGCTGTCACAGTATCCTAAGCCTGGCGAGAAGCTTTACGGATTCACTTTACTACGAACAAAGCATGTCCCCGAGCTCGAATTAACCGCCCTTCATTTGAAACACGATAAGACGGGCGCTGACTACCTCCACATCGCGAGAGAAGACAGCAACAATGTCTTCTCCATCGGTTTTAAGACGAATCCTCCCGATGATACCGGTGTTCCCCATATCCTCGAGCATACCACTCTCTGTGGCAGCGAGAAATATCCCATTCGAGACCCTTTCTTCAAGATGCTCCCTCGTACCTTGTCCAATTTCATGAACGCCTTCACTGCCTCCGACCATACCTTCTACCCATTTGCTACCACAAATGCTCAGGATTTTCAGAATCTCATGTCCGTCTACCTTGACGCGACTCTTCACCCACTTCTCAAGCAAACCGACTTCACTCAGGAAGGTTGGCGTATCGGTCCGGAGAACCCTCGAATTGGGGAAATGGACGGCCAGGCCAAACCGGAAGATAGTAAACTGGTCTTCAAGGGTGTCGTGTATAATGAGATGAAAGGACAAATGTCCGACGCGAGTTATCTATTCTATATTCGCTTCCAGGACCACATATTCCCTTCTATTAATAATTCTGGTGGCGATCCTCAGAAAATTACCGACTTGACATATGAACAACTCAAGAAATTCCACGCGGAGCATTACCACCCGAGTAATGCCAAGTTGATGACATACGGAGACATGCCTCTTGCTGATCACTTAAGAGAGGTTGATGCGCAAATGAGCGCATTTGAGAGGATAGAGGCGGATATCGAGCACAAGCAGCCCGTCGATCTCAGCAATGGACCACAAGCTGTGAAACTTTTCGGGCCTGTGGATCCATTAGCAGACCCTGACAAGCAGTATAAGACATCCGTATCGTGGATTGCTGGAGACACAAGCGATGTTGTCGAATCTTTCTCTGTAGCACTATTGTCTTCGTTATTGATGGATGGCTATGGTTCTCCTTTATATAAAGGTTTAATCGAGAGTGGCCTTGGTACAGATTTTAGCCCCAATGCCGGATACGACGGGTCGGCCGCTACTGGAACCTTCTCCGTTGGTTTGACAGGGGTCAGCGAATCCAATGTTGAAACTGTCAAGAGCGAGGTGCAAAGGATACTCCAGGATGTGCGCGACAAGGGCTTCGAACGAAATAAGATTGATGGACATCTTCACCAACTTGAACTCAGCTTGAAGCATAAAACAGCCAATTTCGGAATGTCAGTGTTACAGCGTCTAAAGGGGAAGTGGTTCTCAGGCACTGATCCTTTCGATTCATTGGCATGGAATGACACAGTTGTCGCATTTGAAGCGAAGCTTGCTCAAGGTGGTTATCTTGAAGGTCTCATAGACAAATTTTTTATGAACGACAATACTCTCACTTTCACGATGGCGCCCTCAGAAAACTATGGCACCGAATTAGCTAAAGAAGAAGAGGAACGGTTGGCATCAAGGATCGCCCAGGCTACAAAAGAAGCAGGTGGCGAGGATGCGGCTCGAAAGTTTTTTGAACAGCGAGAGCTTGAACTTTTGGCGGAGCAAAACAAATCCAACACTCAAGATCTCAGTTGTCTTCCTTCCGTTCATGTGAGGGATATTCCTAGAGAAAAGGAGCCCATCACAGTTCGTGACGAGATCTTGAACGGGACAAAGATTCAGTGGCGAGAAGCCCCAACTAACGGGCTGACTTATTTCCGTGCTATCAACACGTTCGAGAATTTGCCCGATGAGCTTCGCGCTTTAATCCCTCTATTCAGCGATTCTATTATGCGCCTAGGAACCAAGGATATGACGATGGAACAACTCGAAGACTTGATTAAATTAAAGACGGGCGGCGTGTCTGTAAGCTACATGACAACACCTTCACCCACCGACTTCCACCAAGCGTCTGAGGGACTTGTCCTAAGAGGAATGGCACTCGATCGTCATGTGCCTGAAATGTTTGACCTTCTGCGAAAGCTTATTTTAGAGACGAATTTTGACAGCCCAGAGGCCGCACTCCGAATCAGGCAACTCCTTCAAGCTTCAGCTGACGGTATTGTGAATGATATCGCATCATCTGGTCATGCGTACGCCCGGCGATATGCTGAATCCGGCCTTACGCGTGATGCATACCTTACTGAACAAGTCAGCGGGTTGTCACAAGTCAAGTTGATAACCTCGCTAGCCGGACGACCAGAATCAGACCAGTTGGAAGATGTCATCGGCAAACTCAAACGAATCCAATCAATTGCATTAGGTGGTAATATCCGTACTGCCCTAACCTGTGGATCCGACAGCGTAGGAGCCAATTCATCGGCCCTGACACAATTTATGTCTTCTCGGGCAAGCCAGTCTATCACTTTCCCAGCTGCCTCGAAGCAATCACCCGCTCGTGACATTAAGGCATTCTTCCCTCTGCCTTATCAAGTTTATTATGGCAGTTTAGCCCTACCAACAGTCTCGTATACCTCTCCAGATGGTGCACCACTTCAGATCCTAGCACAGCTTCTAACTCACAAACATCTACACCACGAGATCCGTGAGAAGGGCGGTGCATATGGGGGTGGTGCATACATGAAGGGACTTGAGGGTCTGTTCGGTTTTTATTCATATCGAGACCCTAACCCTCAAAACACCCTCTCCATAATGAGGAATGCCGGACGTTGGGCTGTCGACAAACAATGGTCCAATCAAGATTTAGAGGAAGCCAAGATATCCGTCTTTCAGAGTGTCGATGCTCCTAAATCCGTGAACACGGAGGGCATGCTCCGGTTCGTGTCCGGAATTACAGACGAAATGCAGCAGAAGAGACGAGAGCAACTTCTTGATGTGACAAAGGATCAAGTGAGAGAAGTCGCGCGGAAATACATTGTTGACGGGCTTGCTCAGCAACGTGAGCAAACCGCCTTTTTAGGCAAGAAGCAAGACTGGGTCGATAACTCCTGGAAAGTGAAGGAGATCAACGTCGATATCGCTGAGTAGAAATGTGTGATGATGTTAATGAGGTAATTATGTGCCCAAGATATGTATAACACCACTCGCATATACCCATCTCTGTATAGATAGAAGCTAAAAATGTACAACATTTATATTCCATTTCATGGATCCTCCCCTTCTCCTATCTTTGTTCATCTCCTTTCAAAACCCAGCGTTCGGATACGATACGTCTTCATGCTTTGTGATCTCTTATGAGATCACGTCTCTATAGCATGGAGACCACGCTAAAACGCAAGATTAAGATAAACCAGCGGGTTCTCGGGTATTTTGTTAACAAATTCCTGCGAACCGGGCTGGTTGCTGCTCATTCTTTCAGACTCGGATTCCTCAGCTTTGGAACTCCGGACTAACGAATAGAGTACATGCTTTCGAGTAAATGAGAGGAAACATAAGTTGTCTACTCTGATGCGACTTATCCTTCGTATATGGGAGTTACTGTTGCGATCGATCGAGTCCGTGATCGTTAACACCTTGACTACCGTGATAAAAGGATAGACAACCGACTAATCTGTGTACTACTACATTTATACAATTGCCGCGGTTACAGGAGAACTCACTCATCGTACATATTGAAATTCGATGTCTTGCAAGAGCAATCTATCCATGCAGTATTACCATTTAAAATCTATTAATCGTCGAAGACTTCATCGTTACATAGCTAATGAAGAGAGATCCATCGCTAAGAGCTCCTCTCTACCACTCCTAGATTTCGTAGTTCTTGAAAGACTCAGCCAAGCTAATAAGACCAGTCACTCCTAAATCATCCTTGGTAAGGACTGTGTGTCCCGGGGCCGACCAGCTCTTGTCTCTAAGGTCGCCCCAGTACCTCCACATCGCAGCCAGAACATCGGCATACTTTCCCCAGAGCGTGTACACCAGTTCAGCCGAAACAGGCACGTGAACGGCCCTAACTCCCTTGCTCTTTGCCCAGATCTGCAAGGACTCCTCCGATGTTTGCACTTCAGAGCATGCAAACACGACATTCCCTCTTGTCTTGTCTGGCTGTTCGAGAATAGGCTTAATGAACGGCGGTAAATTGCGCGATATGTCGCCGATCCACGATATGGGAGTGTCAGGCGGGTGTGAGGCAAAGTGCACATATGCATTTGCCGACGAGATCGGATGTATCGACACGGGGCCGTACGAGTAATTACTGTGATATTGGGCGATGACGAAGAACGTTGTCTTAGCTGCGAGGTCTGCATTGGCGCGGATGTAGTCATCGACCTTGTTCTTGGCGACATGGTTACTCAGATGATAGCGGCCGTTGCTGATCTCGGACGCACGTGGGAGTGTGCTCCAGATGAAATGCTGCAGACCAACTGTCTCAGCCGCAGCTTGCGCTATGTTCCTACCCCATGCCTCTTCAATTTTCTCCACGGCCGGCAGGTCGTTAGCCGCTAACAGCCCGTCTATCCCTGTGACGCCGTACACAGCGTATGAACCTGCAAAGGCTGTCTTTAACGATGCTAGGTTGTCGAGGTCGGCTTCGACAACCTCGACGCCTTGAGCCCTTAGTTCTTGCGCTGCTTGACTTTCTAGGTTGCGGGTCAAGCCGCGTAGGGTGTAGTTGGGATCACCAGTGAGGGCCGTTATGACTGCGCGCCCCTGGTTGCCCGTGGCGCCAACAACGGTGACTAGCTTCGGCATGGTTTATGTGGTATTGTCAGATAGAGCAAGTATATATAATGTTCAACAGATTTGCGGTGATTGGAGGCTGTATCTGCGATGAGTACTAATGTATCGCAACCAAGCCGGCGTCGGCTACATATTTATACTAACACAGGCCCATTCGAAACACATAGCTGAAGCGCATGAACACGACAGATTGAAGCACGAGTCTGCTTGCCACCACTTACCAATCGCCAGATGCATTAGAAGAACAACGAAATATTGTCAACAGAAGGGCGTTTCGTAGATCTCTTGACATCCAAATACCGAAGTGGAATACGAATCGCCGGATTGAGCTTTGGATGCGACATCAGGTGGCTTAGTAACCCGACAGGCTCGGCCATTAATAATCGCAACGCACTCCGCATGCATGAGTGCATCGCCGGCGCGGATTCTCATTCGACAGTACGATGTTTTGCATTTCGAAATAAATGAACCAAGATGTTAATAATCCTTAATGCAAGGTCATCACTGTTAGTAATAGCAAAACACGCTGTAGCGAAAGTGCTCGGTGATTGACAGACATTCTCATTAATATTACTGGAGGGTGAGCTCCAAGTGAGGTAGTACGCCAACCAGACCAGCATCACACGAAACTTTATCGGGTTGAATAAAGCCCGCAAAAGATTTTTCGCTCGGTGCTCAGCAGTCAATTTGCCAATATCAGTCCTTAGAAGTCGGAAGTATCCCCAGGCGCTTTCCCCCCTCGTTATCGAACACTCTCTTCGACGCGATTTTCTATAAAAGCTGATTAGATTTATAATTTACAGAGAGAATGAGAGAAGAAAAAAAGCGCCTCGCTAGGCTACGTCATGCATGGGTGCGCGGATCACCACGCAAAGGCCTCCTCAACTAGATCTATACTGAATCCATCTTTAACGCAATTGACAACCTGCTTCCTCGCTTCGTCCGCCATCTGACCAGGTCCACAAACTAGAACGGTGGTCTGACGTCCGGCTTCGAGAGATGACCTTACGACAGACGCGATATGCATCCGACCTACAGTGATCGCGGCGTCTGTCGTGGGGGCAAAATCTTCGACCTCCCGAATTTCGCCTTTGGATGAGTCCGACTTATTCGCGCCGCTGTCAGGAAACCCTGTACACCAGAATAAAGACTCCACGCCTTGCACATTCGTCAAGAAGTTCTTCCTCACGTGGTCGATAAACGTTATTTCTTTCGCAGACCAAGCGAGTATAAACCGCTTAGCTCTCCTCATCATACTACGGGACTTTCCTGTAGCTTCACCCTCTAGGGACATCCCGCTTACGTATTCTTGGACGAAGCCGAGGGCGTGTGTGATTCCGAGACCGCCGACGAGACATAACACCGTATCAGCAGTGAAAAGGGGCTGAAAAGTCGCGTGGTGGCCCGCGTAGAATCCCTCCGTATAGGCAGATACCTCCATCCTTGAGCTTGTCGAAGGCGAGGAAAGGTGGCGGTGGAGTGTGGCAGTCATCCCCGAATGCGCTCTAATCAGGAGTCGAAAGGAGACGCCATTATACTTCTGAGACTCATGAGGCACAGACTCTTGGTGTAGCGTTGCAGCCGACTTGACTTGGTAGTTAGAGCCTGTCACTGGCGATGCAGTACCTAGTTCCTTTGTCGCAGAATAGACGTTATTGTCCTTTGATGTGGAAAGAGACGAGGATGTGAGGTGCAGAGGTGTTTGATGCGTCTCCCATGCCGCAATGCTAAATGGATGGCTTTCCCACAACCTGCCTAGCCCCGGGAAGTAGAGGAAGGTGTGCTGCCCGGGACCGATTCCTCTTATAACGCGTGGAAACACGGTGACTTGTAGAATGTTGCAACCTGGAATCGCTTCGACTATTGCTTTCGCGTCGCCAGGACAATTGTAATAGGCGATTCGAGCCAACCTAGCAAGTCGATCGGCTGACCAGAACGCGAAACAGATGTAGAGCCAAACCTGGTAGCCGTACTGCAGGAACGAGAGCGTGTTAACTAACCCCGAGTGCCTAAATTTAGAAGGAAAACAAGAGAGAAGTTTTAGTACGTACCTTAAAGCCAAAATGGGGAACTAGATGGTACCAACATGCAATTAAAGATAAGATGATAAGCACGATGTGAATCGCAAGGAACAACTCGTAAAGCGTTATACGAAGGGGGAGGATTGCGAAAGCTGTTGCCAGGCTCAAGGCTATCGTGCCGATAATTCCCCACCACTGTGACAGATTATCAGCAAAATCCGTAGTGAGAAGTTCACCCAAATCGAGTTGCCGTTCTGAGGCACTTTATTCCGAGTATGGGATATTAAAAAGGCGGTAAACATACATAGAAAGGTTCTGCCGCTTTCACCGGGTATGGTGTTGCCCCCTCATACCCCGGATCGACATACGCGATAGTATACGCGATAGAATGCACGATGGCCTGTAACGTAGCAACCCTTGCCGCCCAGCGGTGCAAGGTCAAGAAGATCGTCTGGCTCCATCCGGTTATGGCGATAAGGAGGTTGTTTCTTCCTGCAAATAAGATGGCGATACTAAGGTTGACAAGACTGAGGATACCAGTCCTGTTCCCCACGTACTCGCAGAGTTCGAATTGCTGCGAGGGGAAATAGATGTTGGGCTGAAAACTCTGGAATGATATGGAAGACAATATTATGTTGAGAACAATGAAGATGCTGATAGAAATGCTGAGGGCTCTGCCAGGTACGTATCCTAAGTTCGCAGGGAGTGGTTCTAGACGTCGAGACCCGAATAGAGCAGGAAGAGCGATGTGCCGTTGAAGACTCAACCCTAAAGTTGAAGTTCGTAACTTTCGGTAGATACCAGGGAATACACCAGCGAGCTGAATCTTGATTCCCCAGGCAAGGCAAACGCCGATAACAATAAAGTAGAGTATTAGTCTATATAGAATTTGTTATTCGTACCCTCAATTCTTGGATAGTAATATGAGCGTAGTAAAAGTGAAAAGACAAGAACTTACGAATACCTCGTGTGAATGTACTCCGACCTAGCGAATTCTTCGAGCGTGCCATGTGTTGAATGATAGAGGTCACGATTCACTCGGCTTGTAATATTGAGCCATTTCGCGTCCGGCGGGAGCTCGACAGTGGGCGCCATATCAGGCAGACAGTCATGAAAAGCCGGTTCCGAAGCGCCAGCAGCTGCGTGGATGCTGAAGCATTTCGCTCGCTGTTCTACCGTGTATCCATGCGCACCACAAGCCTGTTGTATACAATATGCCATTGTCTGCAGCCATGGCATGTTGGACGTCCGACATTCCTCGCTCGTCATCCCTGTCATGTCCATATCCATGCCCGGCATGTCATGATGCTTGGGGAAAGTCGTGCAACCCAAGTATAAGGAAGAGAGTGAATCATGACATGCTAGGCAACATGAATCCTGGTATAAAGGGATCCCGAAGCCGATGATGCCATTCTTCGCTCCTATGACATCCTGGATTTGCAAGAGAACAGCAACGATGAAAAGCGCAGACGTCGAGACCATCATTTATAAGTTGCAAGCTAGCGATGATGAAAATGTGTATTTCGAACTAGAATTTTAAAACTGCAAGTCCATATCGACTCGCTATTGAGTTTATAATTAGTATTCAAGGGACTTCGAGGATTAGTATGAGGACAAGGTACACGAGGGGGTAAGTATATATCATGGTTGATCATCCATGTTATAAAAATTTGAGCCAAAATGCTTGGCCTTGATAAGTTAGTATTTACTCCACATACTCATATATACACCTACGCACCCACCGTATCGTAGGATTGTATGATACATATATGACACATATATGAATATATGAGCCAGGGTAACCCACCAGGCGTTGCCTATTAGCTGAGAGGGCCTTGATGTAAGGAACTCCCAAAGACATGAGAATACTGAGTTACCCGGCCATAATATTCGAACCCAAACCCCAGAAAACCGTAGCCGGTTCCCGAACAAAATAACACGTTGCGGGTCGATATCTATTTTAAGGCAACGTTAACTCCTTGCTTAGCTATCCAATTCGGCCTATTTCAATTAATCGGGGGCAGGGTATGGTCGGACCGAAGAGGGGACGAGAGGGATTGAGCTAGTTTTCCTGTCCGGGTGTATACGCGGCTAAAGTAAACATAATGTCGCGAACATTTCATACCGCTCCGTAGCCAATCATCGTAGAGATTATTGGAGCACTCCGGCGCCGTTAGATCCGGACATCGTAACAAGTACCGTTGGATTCCTCGACTCGCTTAAGCTGGAATTAGGAGCTGGGCACGGAGCCTGTCTCCCGTGAGGACGACTGTAAGGAATGCGAAAATCGTGGCGCTTATTAAGTGCGGTAAACATGATCGGTAGCTCTGAAATCGCATTACAAGAGGGCAGTTTCGCCATGGACTAGACATTTCGACGACCGAAGAGTTATCGGCGGCTATAATATAACATTGACATCGGAGACTGTGATGGCTATTAGTCACCTCGATAGTAACCTTCATTGCCCAAACTCACCTTCATTTTCCTCACTGGGCGACTTGTCAGTTAGTTGAACAGGTGATTGAGTGGCCGTGACCAGCCAATCGACCTGTTAACCGGTACTCATAAGGTTAACTGTGATAATGGATAATTTCCTAATACCATTATACTGTACTATATGCTAATGGACTGCACGGCGAGGGTTCTTGAGCTAGATAGAATATAGATCATATTTACTTTAAAAATAGACAAATTCCTAATCAGGATTAGTGACGAAGAGGTAGCATGAAACCTATTCCAATTCTCGTCCTACTCTATAGCCTACTCAATCATACTCGTTTGTTGGGAAATTAGTAAATGTTGCCGGGAACGAATTCTTCATGAAGCTTTTGTTTCTCCACCTGCAGGTCTTTCTCGTCAGAGTCTGACCAGCCCCCCCAAGCTAGTAATAGCTTCTGTGCTGTGTAGTGCAATACACGACTATTAGTCAAGATTATTGATCTAATATATTGGCGCCGCCCAGTGCCCGTCACGCAGGCCCCGTGGGTGAGAAGTAACTGTAGCATATCAATTCTTCCGTGCTGTGCAGCTCCTTCCAGTGCGGTTCTGCCGAATACTTTCGCCCCAGGGGCATCGATATTAGCACCAAGTTCTAGCATATGTTGGGCTAGGCCAACATGCCCCTTCATAGCGGCTAGCTGTAGTGCCGTTGCACCATATCTTGGTGCTGGCGGGGCGTTTACGTCGGCTCCAGCTCTCAAGAGGCGATCTATTATTTCTGGGTTAACTTGTTCAATAGCGGATTGTAAGGGGGAACGAGCGAATTTGATATCTTGATTCCATTGGTTGACGTCCGCGCCGGCATCTAAGAGGCGATTGACCATTTTCAATTTGCCACTCTCAACAGCGAATTGAAGTGCAGTGAGACCTTGAGGTGAGTAACCATTGACGTCCGCGCCGGCATCCAAGAGGTGGTTAATTATTTCAAATTTACCATACCTAACGGCAAGTTGAAGTGTGGTGAGACCTTGAGGCGAATGACTATTGATATCTGCGCCGGCATTTAAAAGGTGGTTGATTATTACCATTTTGCCACTCTCAACGGCAAGTTGAAGTGCGGTGAGACCTTGAGGCGAATGACTATTGATATCTGCGCCGGCATCCAAAAGGAGATTGATTACTCCCAATCTATTATATCTAACGGCAAGTTGAAGTGCGTTGAGACCTTGAGGCGAATGACTATTGATATCTGCGCCGGCATTTAAAAGGTGGTTGATTATTACCATTTTGCCACTCTCAACGGCAAGTTGAAGTGCGGTGAGACCTTGAGGCGAATGACTATTGACGTTTGCGCCGGCACCTAAGAGGAGATTGATTATTCCCAATCTACCATACCTAACGGCAAGTTGAAGTGCGTTGAGACCTTGAGGCGAATGACTATTGACGTTTGCGCCGGCATCTAAGAGACTAATGACCGCTTCCAATTCGCCAAACTCGATGGCGAGTTGAAGTGCGGTGGGATTTTGAGGCGAGTGACCATTGACGTCCACGCCGGCTACCAAAAGGCTTTCCATCATACTCCATTCAGCGTATTTAACAGTGGTCAAGAGGTGGACCGAGCAAGGATGCTGCCTGATGGAGTTTGCCCCGGCTTCCAAGAGTATTTTGAACATATCCAAATCTCGGTGACGAATTGATGCGCACAAGGGGTCAATATCAGGTATAGGTGGTTCATCTAGAGGGAGTTCATATCCTTTATCGAGAAGGGTCTTGGCGTAGTGGACTTTACTTTGTTTAGCAATGGCCAACCAAGTGTGGCGATCAGGTTGAAAGTCTCTTTGAAGAAGTTCACAAAATGCGCTAAATGCATCTTGCTCCCCATCGTCCGAAAACATGGTGACGAGAGCCAGTGGGCTACCTCGGTCACCGTGATTCTCGCGCCAGAATGGGCCGTAGGACCTGGGTTGCTTGGGTAGATACGAAACTTTAGAGGGAGTTGGGTACTTGAGAAGTTCTTGGAACACTTCGAAATTATTGCGTATCGCAGCCATACCAAGAGCTGTCGTCTCAACAATATCCAGAGGATCTTGTGTCGGACGGTTGGCCACAAGTCGCTGGGCGATGGAATACGCCGTAATGTCGAGAGCAGCGCAGATGGAACCCGGATCATAGATTTGGGGGTGTCTCTCGAGGATCGTATTCATCAACCCCGAATCGTTATTATAAATGGCTGCTTCTAGAGGCGTGATACCTTCTCTATTGGAGTCCATTAAATTCCCGCCGTGACTCAACAGTAATTCTAGAAAACTCGAGTTCATATAGTCATGTATGCTGGCTATGACTTCCTCTTGGCTCGCGATTGCCCCATTGTGAACGAGCTCTTTTACAATAGGACGTTTTAAATCGAGATGCTCAGAGGCCTCTATCGCAAGTTGAAGCGGCCGCTTTCCTTTATTGTCACTTGCGTTTGGGTTGGCGCCAGCGGCTAAAGCCGCCGATAGGAGGTCAAGATGCAGCCTAGTGGCAGCTATGAAGAGCTCCGATCCGGTTAGTGTAGCACCGGCCTCAATAAGCATAGCCGCGCAGGTTAGTTTGCCATAGCTGACCAGGTCACCATTCATGATACATTCTATAGGCGTGGTATCAAGTTTGTGATATGCTCCTAACCCTAGAAACTCCCTGTGCCTTTCGCTTAACCTGGCTGCACCGTTGACGTCGGCACCGTTCTTGATGAATAGGCTGGTGATGTCTTTGTTTTCTCGTAAGCAAGCAAGCCAGAGGGGAGGAATCGGTGTTGGGAGTATGCGCAGATCATAACTAGGGAGAAGTGATTCACAATAGCTAATATTAGACTCTAGTATAGCAGCATGCAAGGCCGTGATACCGTGGCCATTAGTAGCAGAGGTTCCTAGGAGCTGATGCTGCCGGAGAAATGCGACTGAATCATTCCTCTTGGCAGCTGCTATAAGCGTATCCACTGTGATAAGGCTAGAGGGTGTCTTATTCGGGCTCCGAGACGCAATTTGTTCTAGAACGAATTGTAATTCTCGCGAACCAGTGGCAGCTGCCACGCTAAGTGCGGTGTCTTCGTATACGGGGCCATGTTGAGTTTTATATGCCGCGTAGGGGTTGGCACCATGCTCTAAAAGTAACCTGGCGTTCTCCATATTAGATCTCCGGATGGCCGTGTGTAATGCTTGATTTATGTTTGCTGAAGCGCCATGCTTTAATAACATCGGTAATATGGCGCAGGATCCATGCATTGCCGCCATCTCCAATGGTGATAGAGGTAAACTGGGAATTCCATAGTATGACGGCACAATATTAGCATCTGCTTTCGCTTTTAATAGATGTTCTACCAATTCCACGTGACCCATTTCTATGACCAGTTGCAGAGGTGATTGCGGATGCCCATCAGAGCCCTTTGGGGCCAAGAGGGCGTGGTTGGGATTCTGGCCAGACTTTAGGAGCCATGTCACAATGGCAACGGCCTTGCTCTTGTGCTGGATCCAGTAAAAGGCCCTGATCTGATATAGGCTGGCATAAAAGAGTTTCTCGGCGAAGCCATTGATTGTGGTGTTGTTGATTCGTTTTAAATCAACAACCCGATTCAGAATGTCACTATTTTTTATTATATTCAGGGCCACTTCCCACTGAGAGCAGAACTCAAGAGAATATGGATCAATGGTGTTGTTTGAAAAAGCGTAGATGAGCAACGTCAGACACTCGAAAACGAATTCTTCGTCCCTTGATCCACGAAGCAGGCATTGCGCACGTCGCAGATTTTCCTCTGGGTACGCTTCTGGGATTGTGGTCCCAATTCGGGCGGCAAATTTGGAGACTGGCAATGATGAGCCGTTAGACGTACGGCTTGAGTCATATGGAACGCCGATACCGAGGAGCGTAGGATAGTTGTCTTGTTGAATCATCACAATATCGCTATCTTCGGTACGCTGTGCCTGTCTCTCTGTGACAACTATAGTTGAAGGTTAGCATGCTATAATTCTGTATGGAAGCCTGCATCTAGCTCACTTCCGTGTAGCATCTCGTATGGCTCCCCCTTGACAAACTCTTGCCACGGCAAGTCGCCTCGCCACTGAAACTCCATCGGGTGGGGTGGTGGCGTGCAAACTGCAACTTGGGAACCTAGAGACAAAGGCGGGGGACTTTGCGCTATGAAATACAATTAGTATGAAATGAGCAAAAGGAATGAAAGAGACGAACGTTGGGTAGGTCGCCCAAATGTTGGGTTATCCTGATGGCGATTTGTCTCTTTTCTAATCCTGCTTGGTTTCACGCGCTTGCCACGGTGTATGACTTCGCTCTCTTTGCCCTCTTGACCGCGTTTTCCCAAAATGCTAGCCACGGATTTCCATGTGGCTTTGCTAATGTTCTTCTCAAAGCCCCATGCTCTCATCGTGGAGTCTAAGGTAGGAAGACTGGGTCTGTTTAGTGTTCATTCAGTGTTATCAAGCCGGGGTTTGCGATGCTTACCTAACGTCAAGCCCCCCCTTTTGGAGCTCAGCTTTGACTTGCTCACGCGTCAAATTCTTATCGTAATACAAGTGACGTATGAGAAATTTCTTCTTAAGCAAGTCCTCTTTGGTTGCCTCGCCTTTTGAAGTCGACATTGTGGACGGATAGAAATGGTAGCAATGGCTATCAGCCTAGCCTTGATAAAATCTCAACGTGCTGACTATTGTGAATGGGGGTGATTGTGATGAGAAGACTGTTATGAGGTCTTAGAACGATAAAGTTGAAGTAGGAGCCGAAAAAGCCGGAGGGAGATGGTTAGCTCTTATACTTGTAGTCTGACGCAGTTTTAGGTACACTTACAGCCTCATCTGCTGAATTGTCCCCCCCCCAGCGTACCTACGTTGGCTATGCAGTGAGTGATTGCGAGTTCACTGGTTACGGAACCCGGCAGAGGTTGGTACCGTACTGAGGTCTTGATTTGATTTGCTCGTGCCAGAATTTTGGATCCACTGATGATGCTGCAGGTGATATGAAAAAGACATTTACATATGGTGCGCTGTACCTGGATACCTCATGCAGCCAAAGTTTCGATTTGCTTATGCCAGAATTTGGAACCACTTATCGTGGAAATACATATGCACAAGTGATGCGGCACGTAGCATATCTACATCTGATTGGCACCTGACTATTAAGCGTTGGGCTACTGAAGCCTTGATTCGCTCATGCCAGAATTTAGTATATGTAGGTATTACCAAGTACATGCAGTGGGTATTAGGCACTGTGCTACTGAAGTCTTGATTTGCTGATGCCAGAATTTAGATCCGTTCACCATGCTCGGACGCCGGCTAGCTCTGAATGAAGCCTTCGTTATCCTGTTCATTCATTCACTGATGCCAGAATTTCAACGATGTTCATTAGGGGCTATGCCGCGCCGAGGTCATTTTCGCTGTCACAGGCCGTCCTATGAATCTATGAATAATATGCGGCAGTACCCCTCGACGTGTTGCTCTCAAGAGCTTCTGGTTTTTCTCCTCTCTAGACAAACCTCTCCTTACTGCCTCCCCCATTCTAACCATTCGGGAGCTTATATCTCTTACTTAAGCTGAATAGTGACTATCATTCCAACTGACATATTTCAACATGACTACTTCAGACACACTTCTTGGGCCAATACTCGGTGCCGCTCTTGGCGCACTGGGGGCTACCATAGCTGCCGTAATCGGCGCCGTTGTTGTGACTAGGCTTAGCAGAACCGGGAAAAAGATCAGTGAGTATTTCCATAGCACCCCCTTGCGCAATGCCACAGAACCGTGAAGAATAGACTACCCCGGTAGCTAGACTGATCTAGATGGTAGATGATATTGAACTTCGGAACGAGCCAGAGCACACCAATCGTCCCCGGCAGCAAGATGGAGCACAAATTGGGGGTGCTTATCACATCCACTTCCATCGACGGGTGCATACTTACTGATGATTCTTGAAGGTACATTTGGTGAATCGCTTCATACAGCCCCTAACTAATCGTTTCACAGAAACTATGGCAAGACTTCGACGGGATAAGTTCTGAGATTCTCATCTTATTCGTGAATCCCATTCGCAGCACAGCCCGCTGCTGGACTGGGTGTAGAATCAAGATAGAGTGTATTCAAAAATAGATCATGGAGTGGAGGTTGACAACAATGTGTCTCTCCTAGAATAGACTCAGCAAGTGATATATATACCGCCTCGCCATCATGTCAATACCGTGCCTAACAAATAGAACTCATTAAATTATTGTATGCACTGTAACTGAGTCTCCGGGTGGGCGACACCTTACCTCAAAACCTAAGATGGCTCGGGACAAAGAGCAGTTACACATAATGAACCACCTTATGTAATATTGCTTATTTCTAACACGGCCATCCGACGCAGGGGTCTTAGCAAGAGTGATGATTTGTAGATTCTGGCGCGGATGATAGTATCGTCAACGTGCATGTTACGTGCCGTTAGAATGCCGACTTGAATATTCTAGTAGTGCTTTAGTGCGGCACATGCTATAATCTGTGCGGTGTTACATTGATATCCTTGCTTGATGAATCTTCCAACTGGCGTTTCGAACTACCTAGGTCAATATATTACGTAGATGGTATCTTACCCTGCTACGCTACCCCCAAAGCCTAACCCCGCTGTTAGTTCGATAGGGATTCGTAGCATCCTAGCTACTTGTGATGTCCTCACATTCGAGATCAAGAGCCCAAGGCTCCGAGGTGCGTTTTCTATCAATTCCTTGCTGTGACAGCCATGATAAGATTCTACAATTATCATAGTGTATCTGCTATACGAGAACTAGAATATGCACGCCCATCTTCTGCATCTGTCCGAGGTCTGTCTCCTTTCCCTTTAGCACATCTCATCACTGAGCCTAGCTTACCATATTGAGTTAACCATTCGAACCTCCCCATCCTCCAGATCGTATGGGCAGCAGGACGCGAAGCTCCTGCAGGCGTACTTCTTGTTTCTATCTTCAGCCTCTAAAGTTTCGGGTTTACTGTTGTGCGGGCTTTGTTGCTTCTTAGGTGTATCGCTGGCATGGTCGCGATTAAAAAGTGGCTCGTAGTAGGCGTTAGCTGTGACGCTTCGCGCGTTCACCTAGATGACTCCAGTCTCTACTCCCTCACGCTACTTAGGGTAGGGTAAGTAAGGTACCCTTCCTGCTACGTTAATTTCGTTGTTAAAGAGGATCTTAATAAATAATAGAATACAAACTTATTATTTCAATTTTGTGCTGGTAGATTGTTACTTATAGGCCTTTCGAGCACGCTTAGCTGGGGGTATATCTATATTTATATTTACATCTTTATTTACTTCGACAGTAAGTAGTATTAAGATCACAGTTACTAAATGACAGCAACGTGTTATATTTATTTCGTGCCACTGTTTCGTTTGCTTTTTTAATTGCCTTGTCTTTTTTTGCTTTGCCCAGTCTTTTGCGTTTCAATACGCACTTACTCCCGTTCTAAAAGCATTAACACTATTAGTTAAAGCATAAGCTTTAATTTGCGTTATTGTATATTCGCAAAGCATTTTTAGCTTAGCCTGTAACGGTAAGTAACTAGCGTATATTTTTAAATAGCCTTTTTAATACGTTAACGTTAAAATATATGTCTTATTATTAAAGTCCAATCCTAAGTTGCTATACATTTAAAAGCTGTTTATACTTTTTGCTTTTAACGCGCTATTATAGCATGCTTAACGTTTAGCTACTACTAAAGATTTATTTAGGCCTTTAGCATAAAAAAAAAAGTTAGGCGCAATAAAAAGATTATACTATGTTAACAACACAATATGTTTACTTAGTTATGTTTAAACTTATTAATCGAGCTGTTTAAAACAGGCGCTATAATATCGATTAAAATTGCTAAGTATAAACAAGCCATTTATTAAGTCTTTAAGGTTTATAAATAAAAGTTGCCTAGCAACCGACCTGCCGTTTTTTACTACTTTTTTAATAATAAGTATTACAGTAAATATAATTTGCGCTTTTTTAAAAGCACATACATTTACTTGTTTAAATCGTTTAAAGTTTTTTTGTTTAAAGCGCAAAAAAATAAAAAAGCTGCAGCTTTACTATTGCTTATATAATCTTTTCTAAATTTTCTAGTAAAGGCAATGCTTGCCCGTTAAAATGTTTATATTTGTTGGAGTAAATCCTATAGTTAATAAAAAGCTGTTAAAAGGCCCGATCAAATGGGCCAGTTTTAGTGCTAGTTGTTGGTAGCGTAGGAGTGCTTCCCAAAGCAGAAGCCGAGTCACGTTTTTAACGGCCGAGATACAACTGCTTCATACTTATGCTTAACCTAAGCAGAATGCTAGGTTTGTAACAGTATTAGCTCACCAGGTATTATATCAAACTCTGTGTTAAAAAAAGGAGACAAAGGTTTAACCTACTCTTTATAAACCAGATAAGTCAAAACCTTTTATTCTTGCAAAGCGTTTAATACGTTCTTTTTTAATTGAGCTATAATTGTTAAATATAAGCAACGGCATGCAATTAAGTTAAATGTGTTATATTTATTAATTATAATATAGGTTTTATGTAGTAGTAACTGCGTTTGTAAGCAGAATTATATAAAGGCTTTTATTATTTTAACATAGGTTTATTATTAAATACTTTTTTAGTTAATATACTAAATAAAATTATATCTTTTATATTTAATACACCTTTTTAAAAAGCACTTTTTAAAAAAATGATTTTTATAATTAAAAGCTTATAACAATAACTTTTTGCAACTTTATAAAACTAAAATACTTTTTTTTTTTAGTAAATTTTTTAACATTTTTAATTTTTTTTTTTAAATATTTTTTATAATTTCTGCTGTTTTTAAATGTTTTTAATATTTACAAAGTTAAGCTGCTTTAAAAAAATGTTTTATTTTTTTTTAAAAAAAGCTTTAGTTAAGCTATTAGCAATTATATTATTTATAAAAATATATTTAACTTTAAAAGTTTTATTAATAACTAAAAATATTGCTATGCTATATATAAAGCTAACCTATAACACAAGCTAGTTTCGCACACAAGCAAGTTTCGCACTTTTTTTAGAGTACCCTGTAAGCCAATTTTCTATACAAAAGTACTTACTCCACTTTTTAATAACTTTGCGAAAAAGGGTCGTACAACAAAATAATTAGTACTATTAGATTCGCAATAAAATAACGAATTTAATAGTATTTTCTTTTATTTTGTAGCTATTTTATTTGGGCGTATAGCTTCGAAAAACAAATTTGCAAGGATTATTTTAGCGTAGTTTTTAATAACGCTTTAAATAAAATAGTTAGAAAATAAAAGAAAATACTATTAGATTCGCTATTTCATTGCAAATCTAATAGTACTAATTATTTTGTTGTACAACCTTTTTTCGCAAAGTTATTAAAAAGTGGAGTAAGTACTTTTGTATAGAAAATTGGCTTACAGAGTACTCTAAAAAAAGTGCGAAACTTGCTTGTGTGCAAAACTAGCTTGTGTTATAGGTTAGCTTTATATATAGCATAGCAATATTTTTAGTTATTAAACTAATAGTTTGCTAATTATTATATTAAATTTAAATTTGTTTATTATTTAAAATAACTTCTAATTTTTTAATTAGTTAGCTAATAAATATAAATTTTTTAGCTGCTTAAGCTAACATAAATAATTTAGTTTTAGTAGTTAATATAATTACAATATTTTGTTTATTAGTTTTTTATTTAATAACATTTTTAAAAAGCTTTATTATATAAGCTTGTAAGCTTTTGCAGTTAATAATATTATTTGTAAACTAAAAATTGCTAGCAACTATAAAATTATTTTTATTTTTAAATTAAAAAGTATAATATTAAGTAGTTTTAAAATAATTAAGTAAGCAATTAGCAAAGCTATAATAATTTAGCTTAAAATTTAAGTTAAAACAAAATAGTTATAAAGCTTTAAAAGCAATGTTTAGCTAAATAATTACTGCTTTATATATAACTAAGCTTATTTTTTTTTAATAGCTATAAATTATAAAAGTTTAACTTTTTTGCTTTTATAAATATATATGTTTTATATAAAACATTTTTGTTTTTAAACTTAACAATCTTTTTAATATATAAAAATTAAAATAGTTAAATTAAACTTTTGTTACAGTTTTTAATTACTTTTATACTAAAAAACTAAAAAAAGTTGTTTTTATTAATTATTTAATAACAACGCTTTAGTTTAAAAATAACATATTAAACAATTATTTTTTTATACTTTTTATAAGCTAAAACTATATTATTTATATAAATAAAAATTAAAACATTTTATTTAAAATAATAACATAGTTTATAAAAAACAGCTTTATAACTTATAAATTTTAAAAATTAAATAAGCTTACGCTGTTATAATAACAAAAACTTTTTAAAGCTATATAGCGCTTAAAATAGTTAAAATAAAATTTATAGTTTGCAATACTTTAAAAGCATATGCATATAGATTTTTTTGTTAAATTTAGCGTTTATAAATGCGTTTATTGCATTATATTGTTTTAATTTAAAGTTAACTTTAGCTGCAATAACTATTAAAGTTCAAAAAAATTGTTTTGCTAAAATTAATACATAAATATTTTCTTTTTTATTAATAAGCTGTTAATTTTTTTATATAACAAGCTTAGCTTTATACTTTTAATAATAACTATGCTTATTAAACTTATAAACATATATTTATATACAGTTTAAAATTAGCTTTTTATAAATAATATATATATTAACTTTTTTTTATATATTTATATTTTTATAGCTTTAAAAATATAACTTTTTAATTTGCTTAAAATACTTTTTTATAAAATAAATATTTAAAGCTTTATATTATTTTAAAAATAATAAAAAGTTTTAATAATAAATTTTAAACTTAACTTAAAAAAGCTAAAGCATTTTATAAACTAGATTTTAAAGCGTTTAACGCTAAAAAAGTTAACGCATTTTATAAGCTAGATTTAAATACGTTTAACATTAAAAAAGCTAACGCATTTTATAGGCTAAATTTAAAAGCTTAAAGATTTTTTTGCAAAATATTTTTTAATAATGCAAAAAATGCAAGCTTTTTGTTTTAACAAAATTTTAGTTTGCTATTAAAATAGCTTAAAAATCTTTTTAAAAATCTAGCTTTATTAGCTTTGCTTACTAATATATTATATTATAACTTTATAGTTATTAAACGTTTTATATTAAACGTAGCTTTTTAGCAACTTTTATATGTTATAACTTTAAAAAAAATTATATAATAACTTTTTTTAAACTTTAAAGTTAAATTAAACAACTTAATAGTTTTATTAAAAATTTTTTTTTAGCTAGCTTTTTTAATTGTAGCGCTAAAAAAAGCATAGTAATTAAAAAATTTAAAAAAAGTAAAATATAAAGCAAAAATTATTTTAGTATATAAGTAATTAGTTTTTATAAACAAATCTAGTTTTAAATTTTTATTTTTGTTAATATTGTTTTTAGCTTTTGCTTTTTTAGCCAAATTAATTAGTACGTACACTTTTTAATCTTTATAAAAATTAATAAAAAACTGCTAAACAATTTTTAAATAAATTTAATAAATAAATTTAGTAACTAAAGCTTTAAACTTGTTATAAACCAACAGGAAAACGGCCTAAAAGGAAAACCTAACGCAGTTATGGACTAAATAAAGGGCTGGACCAAAAGACAAGCTACAGCCAATTATAAGCGCAGAAGTCACATGATAAATAGTTAAAATAAGTTTTTATTTATTGCTATTTAAAATAGTTAAAATAAGTTTTTATTTATTGCTATTTAAAATAGTTAGAATATGTTTTTATTTATTGCTATTTAAAAAATGTATAAAAAAAAAAATATTATAAGAATATAAGTTGTTTTTTTTATAATTAGTATTAATTTTTTTTTATTTTACTATTTAATTTAAGCTTATAATCTAGTTTTTAGAATTTATTATAAAAAAAACAACTTTTTAACAATATTTTATTATACTTACGTAATACTTTTTGTACTACTTTTTATTAAGTATTATTTTTAGTTATATAAACTATATAACAATTTTTATTTATAAATAAACTAACTTATATAAAAAGCTTATATATTATAAAAATAAAACCTAATTGTTATATTTTAAATAGTTAACTTATTTAGTGTTATATAATATTATATAAATATAAAACAAAATAATAAAACTTATAAAACTAATTTTAAAAATAATAACTTTTTTTTTAAATTAGCTATAAACAAAAATTAACTAATTTAAATTAATAAATTAGCATTTTAATAAATAAGTTATTAATATATAATATGCAAACTAGTAACTTAAAAATTAATTTAATAACGTGTTTAAAATTAAGTAATATAAGCTTAACTGTTACATTTGGAAAGTCTTTTAAAGTTAGGTATAATATAATATATATTTTATATAGTAGGTTTTATATAAGACTAAAGCTTGTAAAAGCAAAAAATAGTGTGCAAAATACACTTAAATAAATTATAATAATATAAGCAAACAAAATTAAAAAAAACATATTTTAATTAATAGTTTAGTTAGTAATGCACTTAAATTATAACAATTATTTTTTCTTTTTATAATAAGTTGTTTTAACTTAAATATAAGGTTAAATGTTGTTATAAATAGTGCTAATATAATTAAAAATAAAATTATAACAAAATATAATATAAAATTATAAATTAAAAATTAATTAAAATTAGTAAAAAATAAGTGTAAATAATAAAAAAACTAGTATAAACAATAAAAATTTTTAGCCAATAAAAAAATTCTATACATTTTAAATAATTTTTAAATACTTAAGCTTATAATAACGCATTGCTTTAAACGTAAATTATTTAGCAGGCTAATTTAAAAACAAAATATATAGCCTGTTATATTTTTTTTTCTCTTTTTTTTTTTTTTCTTTTTTTTTTTTTAGCTGCTGCTAGCATTTTTTGTTAGTTTTAGCTATAGTTGCTATTAATTACGCTTTCATTTCTATTATTTTTAAATCTTATTTATTTATTTTTTTTATTTAAATTATTGCTTTTATTGTTTATTATTTTTTTATTATGCTTTTTTATTATTAACGTTATTAAATTTGTTAAGCACGCTAACATAAATTTAGCTGTTATAAAAAGCTTTTTTATATAACTAGTTTTTTTATATATTATTAGTATTAAAACGTTATAGCATATACGTTTTAGCTTTAAGCTAGCCTGCTTTTAAAAGTTTTATATACATATAAAAAAACAACTTTGTTTTTTTATACTAGCTGCAGCAAAAGCTATAAAACTTATTAAACTATAAATTGTTTTATATTATTTTTTTATATAAATTGCTATTTATAATTTAAATTTTTTTATAATATAATTTAA
This sequence comes from Xylaria digitata, assembly GCA_022495195.1. Taxonomy (NCBI): domain Eukaryota; kingdom Fungi; phylum Ascomycota; class Sordariomycetes; order Xylariales; family Xylariaceae; genus Xylaria; species Xylaria digitata. The sequence continues at coordinate 68,463 of MU377177.1, forward strand.
AGCTGTTTAAATATTAAAACTTTTTAAATAAAGCAAATATATATTTTAAGCTTATTATACTAATAATAACAATTTTGCTTTGCTAATTAAAACTAATATAAATGCTAATGTTTTTTAAACAAGTTTAAAAGCTTATTGCAAAAAAATTGCAGTTGCTTAATTTTAGCTTTTTTAAAGTTTTTATTATTTTTTTACAATTTATTAAGCTGCATATAATATAATTAGCAAAATTAAAAATAGCAAAATAGTTATATTTTTTTTTATTTTATTTATTTTATTTTATTAACTTAAATATAATTAAAAGCATTTTTTAGCTTATAAAACATATGTAGCTAAATAATGCCGTTTAATATATTTGTTTATTTTTTTTATTGTTGCTAGCGCTATTAATAATTATTATAGTTTTTATTTTATATTTAAAACTAAATTGCTTAAATTATAAAACAATATATTTAATATTATTAAACAACTATATTATATTTTTAACTTTTAAACATTAATTATATTGCTTAATATTTAGCAATAAAACAATTTGTTAAAAAAGTTAAAAATTTTACTAAAATTAATATTAATAACGCGTTTTAAAATGTTTATAACAATAAGTTAAAACATAATAATATATTTAAATTTAATATTAAATAAAATTAAATTTAGTTAATATATAACTTATTAATAAAACGTAAATATTTTTAAAGTTTAAAGCAATAAGTTTAATTTTTATTATATTAAAATTTTAAGTTTTGCTAACGTTTTTTAAAACTAATGTTTTAAAAGTTTATTAAAAATTAATTAATTTAGTTTTAAAATCTTTTTATACTAAAAACGCTAGCTTTAATAGCTTTAATTTTTATTATTTGCTTTTATAATTTTATTGTTTTTTAAATTTTTTAATAAATGTAAAAATAATAATATTAATAGCTAACACTTATTAATTATATTTATTTGGCTAGCTTTTTTATTTAATTTTATAATATAGTTTATTTTAATATATTATTTTTTTTATTATATTTTTTATTTTTTATTTATTTTTAGCATTTTTTAATATAAGCATAAATAAAATATTTAAAGTTTTAATTGTTTAAAGTTTTAATAATTATATAAAAAATATGTTATAAATTTAATTATATTAATATAAAAGTGTTAAACAATACGCTTATAATTTAACTGTTTTTAAAATTTTGAAAAGTTTAATAAATTTAAAAGCTAACTTGCAATTTTAAAATTTAAAGTTGTAAATTAATAAAGTTATTAATTTTTTAATATAAAAACTTTTAAAAATATATTTAATGTTATAATTCTTTATATATTTTTTAATTGTTTTATGCTATTAATTTGTTAATTTGTTGCAAATAGTTTTTAATTTGTATAACTAGTTTTATATTAATAATACTTTTTTTAAAATAAAAATGTTTTTAATAAAAAGTCTAAATTTTAAAATATATTTATATAATGTTTTAAAAAATAATTTTTTAGTAATACTATTAATAGTTATATTTATTGCAAAAAAAGCTTACAGCAATAGCTAAAGCTAATTAGTTTGTTTATTATTAACAAAGCATTAAAAATAGCTTTTTATAATTTGGTTTATCTTTTTAATCTAGCTATTAGTTTGAAAATAAAACGCAATTAAAAATTTTTTTTTAATTTTAAAATAGTAGCATAAATTTAATTAGAATTAACTAATAAAAACAGGATTTTTGTTAAAAATTATATTTATAAAAGCTTTAAAACAACATTTTATTTTTTTATAAAATAAAACTGCTAATTAAATAGCAATAATAATAATATTAATAAGAAATAAATATATAAGTTTAATAAATTAGTTAATTATTACAAATATTGTATTAATAATAATTTTATAATAAAATGTTTTAAATAACTTAGTAATAAAGTTTATAAATAATTTTTTTATAAAGCTAATAAATATTAAAAAAACATTTAAAATAAATAGTGCATTTAGTTATATAGTTATAAACATTTGCTTTTATAATTTGTTAATAAAACTTTTGTTATAATAGTTTTAATATATAATTTTAACTAAAATGTTTAATTATAAAATTATTATAATATAGCTTAATAAACTAAAAATAAATTAATTTTTTAAAAAAAATATAAGCTTTGCTTTTATATTATAATAAAAATTTTTTAATAAACTATTAAAGCTTTATAAGCTATTTATTTAAAAGTTGTTTATATAGCTAATAACACTTAAAATCTTTTTTTTAGATTTAAAAAATTAAGTTTTATAAATTTTGTTAAATTTTTAAGTTTTAAAAGTTTTTATTATTTGTAGCTATATGCGCGCAGTAATATATAACTGTTTGTATAAAAATAATATGTTTTATAGCCGATTTAATAACAAAAATCTTTTTTATAAAAGTTTTAAAAATATAGTTTTTTATTTTAGCATTAGCTATTTTAATTTTTTGTTTTAACAAAAAAAATAAATTAGCATTTTAAGCTTTATAAGCTATATAATTAAAGCGGCGCAAAAGCGTATTAGCTTTATTTTGTTTGCTTTTTTTATATTTAATAATAAAGTTAAAAAAAGCTAAATATATATATTATTAAGCTTGTTTATTATTTAATTTAAACGTTTTTATAAAAGCTTATA